>BSDF01000002.1:1645000-1650000 GCA_027925045.1 Hypotaenidia okinawae
CAGGGCAGCCCACGGTACACTGAGAGGTGTTTTTGGGGACCTGGGTGGTTGGGTGACCTACCTGCTGCTCGTCCTGCGCCCCGGCCACGTAGCTCAGCAAGCTCTGCATCTCCTCCACGGAGAAGCTCCTGCAGAAGAAGTCCTTCACCAGGCTGAAGAGGGATGTCTGCACCGTCTTGATGTCATCTGTGGCTGTGGTCTTCTCCCTGGAGGTGCTGATGGACAGACACACACGGGCATTCCCATGTGTCCCCTCTGGGGATGGACACAGACACCCTCCTACCACTTTTCACCCATTGACAGCACCATCCCAAATCCCACCAGGAAGCCTGAGGAGCTCTGTGGCAACCTGGTGTGGACATCTCTCCTGCTCAACCCTCCCCACTGGGAAATGTCCACCCCATGAATTGGGGTCTCCACGGGATGCAAGGACTCAGAGAGCCTCAAGCTTGTGGAGCTGCATCTGGTCAGGCAAGGAGAAGGCATCACCTGGTTGTAGAAACCACCGTGCTCTTGGTTGCCACGGGAGAGATGCTGGGGGTGGTGGTTTTTAGGGGGTGGTGGATTTTAGGGGGTGGTGGATTTTAGGGGGTGGTGGTTTTTAGGGGGTGGTGGATTTTAGGGGGTGGTGGATTTTGGGGGGTGGTGGATTTTAGGGGGTGGTGGATTTTAGGGCTGACCAGCTGCTGCTCTGGATGGAATCTTGGGGATGGAGCATGGCCATGGGGAATGGAAGGTCCTGAGTCCTCCTCCACGCTCCCACACCAGGAGATTATCCCATGAGGATCTTACAGGGGGAATATTGTCCTGTAGAATCCCAGACTGGGCTGGGTTGGGAGGGAGCCCAAGGGTCCCAGAGCTCCAACCCCCTGCCACAGGCAGGGCCACCAACCTCCAGGCCTGGAGCTACACAAGGTTGCCCAGGGCCCCAGCCAACCTGGCCTTCAACACCCCCAGGGATGGGGAACACCTCCAGGGGCTGAGGGATGAAGCCCACCACCACGTCAGGGCACAGGGCTGGAAGCTCACCCGTAGTAGGTCCGGATGGAGTCCAGGATGTACTGCACTCCATACTTCTTACGGATGCGCTGCTTGTGGTCCTTCACCACGTTGGCCAAGTACTGGATATGACCTGCAAGGAGAAGGTGTGAGCAGCCACCGAGGCTGTTTTGGGGATGGAGGACACCCTGAAGCACCCCTCACCCTCTCCAGGTCCCACCTAAGCGGACGGCGAAGTCGCTGTTGCTCCAGATGTGGAAGTCGAAGAGGAGGTGCTGGTAGAGGAGGTGCAGCAGGAGCCCGCTGCCCTCAGATGCCACCTGCTCCATGAGGATCTGGGAGGCCATCAACGTGCTCATGTCCAGCACTGGGCCAGAGACCTGCCATAGAATCATCAGAGAATCATAGGATGGCATGGGTTGGGAGGGAGCCCAAGGGTCCCAGAGCTCCAACCCCCTGCCACAGGCAGGGCCACCAACCTCCAGGCCTGGAGCTACACAAGGTTGCCCAGGGCCCCAGCCAACCTGGCCTTCAACACCCCCAGACACAGGGGCACCCACCCCCTCTCTGGGCAGCCCCTGCCAGCCCCTCCCCACTCTCTCTGCAAAGAACTTCCCCCCAAGCTCTCCTCTCCCCCTTCCCTCCTCCAGCTTCACTCCAGCCCCCTTGTCCTGCCAGGCTCTGCCCTTCCCAAGAGCTGATTCCCCTCCTGCTCCTCGGGTCCCTTCAGGGACGGGCAGGCTGCAATGAGGTCCCCCCAGAAGCAGCCTTCTCTTCTCCAGGCTGAGCCAGCCCAGCTCCCTCAGCCTCTCTCCGCAGGGGAGCTGCTCCAGCCCTCTCAGCACCTCCGGGGCTCCTCTGACCCCTCTCCAACAGCCCCACATCTTCCTTGGGTTGGGGCCCCAGCTCTGGACACAGGACTCCAGCTGGGGCCAGCAGAGAGGGACAATCCCCTCCCTGTCCCTGCTGCCACCCCTCTGCTGATGGAGCCCAGGATCCCATCTCCCTTCCCAGCTGCAGGAGCCACTGCTGGCTCAGGTTGAGTCTCTCCCCCACCATGACCCCCAGGTCCTTCTCCTCAGGGCTGCTCTCCAGGAGCTCCTCTCCCAGGCTGGATCTGTGGCTGGGATTCCTCCAGCCCAAGCACAACACCTGACCCTTCTCAGTGTTGAACCTCACCAGGTTCACCCAGGCCACCTTCCCAGCCATGGGTGAGAGGGGAGGCTTGCAACCTTCCTTCCTTGGGGGAATGGCCTTGAGGACTATGGGATGGAGCCTTTGGTAGCTCCCCCCATCCCAATACCTTCTGCAGCAGCGCCCCGATGATGGCCGGCCCGTGGCACTGCACCAGGCTCTCCTGGTTCACTGGGTGGTTCTGGATGAAGTTCTTCACCAGCAGCAGGAAGGCAGCCACGCTGTTCCTCTCCAGCCTGCTCTCTGCAAGGCACAGGGCACAGCTCCACCTGTAGCCTTGAGCCCTGTGCCCACCCAAACACCTTCCCTAACAAGGCCACCCTGGAGACCCCACCATCACCCCTTCTCCACAAGTTTTTCCCCAAATTTAACCTGTCAGGAACCTCTGGAGCTCTGAGCTTCTTGGAAATGAGCAGCTGGGTGTCAGAAGAAAGCCTGTTTCACCTGCCCAGGAGAAGGTTGCTTCATGAACCCTACTATGAGACACCAGAGACTCCACACAAAGGTGGAGGTACAGCAGGCTGAGCTGCTCCTCTCAGCCCAGAACTGTTTGTCTATCACTAACTGGGCCATGACAACGTTAAAAGAGGTCAATGGTTTCTTCATGAACTCGTGGTGCCTCAGGGAAGGCTTCTCCTGCCCATGGTAGAGAATCATAGAGCCACAGAGTCACAGGCTGGGCTGGGTTGGGAGGGAGCCCAAGGGTCCCAGAGCTCCAACCCCCTGCCACAGGCAGGGCCACCAACCTCCAGGCCTGGAGCTACACAAGGTTGCCCAGGGCCCCAGCCAACCTGGCCTTCAACACCCCCAGACACAGGGGCACCCACCCCCTCTCTGGGCAGCCCCTGCCAGCCCCTCCCCACTCTCTCTGCAAAGAACTGCCCCCCAAGCTCTCCTCTCCCCCTTCCCTCCTCCAGCTTCACTCCAGCCCCCTTGTCCTGCCAGGCTCTGCCCTTCCCAAGAGCTGATTCCCCTCCTGCTCCTCGGGTCCCTTCAGGGACGGGCAGGCTGCAATGAGGTCCCCCCAGAAGCAGCCTTCTCTTCTCCAGGCTGAGCCAGCCCAGCTCCCTCAGCCTCTCTCCGCAGGGGAGCTGCTCCAGCCCTCTCAGCATCTCCGGGGCTCCTCTCACCCCTCTCCAACAGCCCCACATCTTCCTTGGGTTGGGGCCCCAGCTCTGGACACAGGACTCCAGCTGGGGCCAGCAGAGAGGGACAATCCCCTCCCTGTCCCTGCTGCCACCCCTCTGCTGATGGAGCCCAGGATCCCATCTCCCTTCCCAGCTGCAAATCACAGCACCCACATGGCCATGGGCTTACCTCCAGGATCGGGTCCCACTCTGCATCCCCTGAGATCCTCACCTGAGGACTTGCCCAGTGGGATGAGCATTCCCTGGGCGTTCCTGGATGAGGTCAGCTCTGGGCCCACCAGGTTGTTGGTCTCCTGCTCATCCTCAGGTTCCTCCTTCTTGGACACCACTTGCTCAAGCAGGGGCAGCAGCACACCCATGCCACCCACGCAGTTGACCACATCCTGCCAGGAGGAGGCGAGAGGCTTCGTTGGGAGAGGTGGGGAGGGTTGTGTGGTGAGGGCAGCAGCATCCAGGAGAAGACAGCACACCCAGGGTCCATCCTGCCTCCTCACAGGCTCAGCCCAAGCTAGGCAGAGGCAATCCCTGTGCCTAGCAGAGACTGGGGTGTGGCCCAGACCCATCCTACAGCAGGAACCTAAAAGAGGTCCACAAAAGACACCTCTTCCCCTGCAACCACCACCCATGGTGTCCATCCTGGACACTGGCGACCTACATGGCAGATGGATCCTTGGTGGACCCATGGATGAAGCAGGTCCTTGGCGGACCCAACATCAAGGGATTAAGGGACCCCACCACGGCCGTCCAACACCCCGTGGGGGTCCTGCCCCTCTCCCTGCACCCAAGGTGGGACCCAGCTGCCTCTAGGCCACGGGCTGGGATGGACCATCCTGTGCCTCACCTACCTTGACGTCCCAGTTGACCACCTTGTGCCCTGTCAGCCTCCCATCCAAGCTGTGGCTGGGAGAGAGGTCCAGGCAGATGTTGTTCCTGCAGGCCTAAGGAGAGAGCACCCAGGGGAGCACCTCCATGCTCCTGGAGATGCCACCTACAGCAGAAGGCCTACCAGGGGTGGGGGGAAGGTAGAGTCCTCACCTGCGGAGTGTAGTACAGCAGGAGCTTGCTGCTGAGCTCCACCAAGTCACCATCCAGCGTAAAGGGTGACGTGACATTTGGCCCTGGGGGAAGAGGAGCACTGGGGTGAGCTGGGGCGTGGTGGGGTGGGGAGATCCTGGTTGCCACCAGTATCCCCCCCGCCCCAGTAGACGTGCTCCATGTCTGTACCTGTGCAGAAGAGCGCCTTGACCTGGGCTTGCTGCAGGGCCTCGCAGAAGATGGCCACGGAGCCCAGGTGACCCTCCAGGGAGGTAGGGCTGCCCCACTCCATGTCCTGGCTGCCAGCTGGTGTGGTGGCCACAACCCCCTCAGTGGGGGGTTGAGTCGGGGTCCAGGAGTGGGGGCCGAGGGCGGCGGGGACAGACTGGGAGCGGCCGAGCGCGGGGCGCGGGGTGAAGATCAGCTCTGGCCCGTGGGACGCCGGCGGGTGGCTGGCGGTGGTGGCCGTGGGGGGGTGGTGGTGGTGGTGGTGGTGGTGGTGGTCCGGTGGCCAGCGGAGCCAATGCAGCAGGAGGTGAAGGACTGGAAGGGAGAAGGAGTCATCATGCTCAGGCCTCAGCCCCATGGCGGGGTCCTGGCTCCATGGGGAGGTCCTGTCTCCAC
>BSDF01000002.1:1655000-1710000 GCA_027925045.1 Hypotaenidia okinawae
AGGGACCTCGTTCCGTGCTTCGCCCCCGGCCCGTGAGCTGCTGAGGTAGAGCTGTGGGACACAGGGTGGGGTGTCAACAGGGTGGAGAAGCACCCAGGGTGGGGTGGGGGCAAAAGGGAAGGGGGTGATGGGGTGTCCCCATCCCAGGGATGCTGCTGCTGCTGCTGCTGCTCGTGGTCACCCCATCCTGGTATCCTTCAAGGGCCAGGAAAGGATGAAGATGAGGGTGTCACCAAGGAGGGACAGCACCATGGCCACCCACGAGAGGAGGAAGATGAAGAGGAGGGTGTCTCCAAGGGGGACAGCACCATGGCCACCAGGAGAGGATGAAGATGAGGGTGTCACCAAGGGGGGTCACCACCATAGTCACCCACAGAGGAGGAAGATGAGGCGGTCACCAAGGGGGACAGCACCATGGCCACCCAGAGAGGAGGAAGGTGAGGGTGTCACCAAGGGCGGGGACACACAACCATGGCCACCCACGAGAGGAGGAAGGATGGAAGATGAGGAGTGTCACCAAGGAGGGGGACAGCACCATGGCCACCCAGAGAGGATGAGGAGGAGGATGAGGAGGAGGATGAGGAGGATGAGGAGGAGGAGGATGAGGAGGAGGAGGATGAGGAGGAGGAGGAGGATGAGGAGGAGGATGAGGATGATGATGATGATGATGATGAGGGTGCCCCGGGAGCAGCTGCCCGGGTACCTGGCTGTTCTGCAGCAGGCGGGTGATGTGCTCGAAGCAGTTGTTGCTGAGGAACAGGGCCTGGAGCGCCGGCCGGTCCTCACAGCTCAGCATGGCTGGGATGGCATCTGGGGGACACAGGGACACCTCAGCACCCACCCCTCAGCCCACGGCCCCAAACCCACCTGTCCCACCCCTCCAAACCCCAAACCCACCTGTCCCACCTCTCCAAACCCCCAAAACCACCTGTCCCACCTCTCCAAACCCCCAAACCCACCTGTGCCACCTCTCCAAACCCCAAACCCACCTGTCCCACCTCTCCAAACCCCCAAACCCACCTGTCCCACCCCTCCAAACCCCAAACCCACCTGTCCCACCTCTCCAAACCCCCAAAACCACCTGTCCCACCTCTCCAAACCCCCCAAACCCACCTGTCCCACCTCTCCAAACCCCAAAACCACGTGTCCCACCTCCTCCAAACCCCCCCAAAAACCCACCTGTCCCAGCCCTCCAAACCCTCCACCTACCCAACATGAGGACCCGCAGTGCCACCAGGTCCCCCGTCGCCTCGGGGCGCAGGGCTGCCGCCGGCAGGTCCAAGTTCAGCACCCTGAAGTACCCATCCAGGAGGAGGTGCAAGGGCACCGGGCCGGCCCCGGGGCTGCCACCGTGGAGGACATGGACCACGGCCACCAGCCCACGTAAAGCCACCTCCAGCAGGGCAGGGGACAAGGGGCTGGACCCCCCAGGGCCCCGCTGCAGCACCCCCAGCAGCACCTCCACCGCCCCTGGGGTGATGGCACGCAGAGCGTTGGGCTGGAGGGGGGAGGGGGGAAAGGAGCTTTAATTAAGCTAATTAATGCCCTTTAAACCCCCCCTCACCACCACCACCCAGGGGGTAATTAAAATGCTGTTAATTAATCACCCCCTCCCCATTTAGAATTGGGGGGTGTTATTCAGGTAAGAAGCTCTTGGGGGGATGGATTTGGGGGGGGGGGATGGGATATCAGGGGTTTGACACCCCTCCCCCCTTTTAATTAAATGGAATTTAATTAAAGGGGGGAATGGATTAATTAATTAATTAAGGGAAATTTAATTTAGTTAAAGTGAAATTAATTTTAGGGAAAGGGGGGAGGGAAAGGGGGAGGAAAAGGGGAGGGAGGAAGGGGAGGAAAGGGGGGAAGGGGGAGGAAAAGGGGGAGGAAAGGGGGAGGAAAGGGGGGAGGAAAGGGGGAGGAGGAAAGGGGGTGAGGAAAGGGGAAGGAAAGGGGGAGGAAAGGGGGGAGGAAAAGGGGGGAGGAAAGGGGGAGGAAAAGGGGGAGGAAAAGGGGGAGGAAAGGGGGGAGGAAAGGGGGAAAGGGGGGAGGAAAAGGGGGAGGAAAGGGGAGAGGAAAGGGGGAGGAAAGGGGGAGGAAAGGGGGGAGGAAAGGGGGAGGAGGAAAGGGGGAGGAAAGGGGGGAGGAAAGGGGGAGGAAAAGGGGGAGGAAAAGGGGAGAGGAAAAGGGGGAGGAAAAGGGGAGGAGGAAAGGGGGAGGAAAGGGGGGAGGAAAGGGGGGAGGAAAAGGGGGGGAAGGGGAGGGGGGAAAGGGGGGAGGGAAATGGGGGGAGGAAAAGGGGGGAGGAAAGGGGAGGAAAGGGGGGAGGAAAAGGGGGGAGGAAAAGGGGGGAGGAAAAGGGGGGAGGAAAAGGGGGGAGGAAAAGGGGGGAAAAGGGGGGAGGAAAAGGGGGGAGGAAAGGGGGGAAAGGGGGGAGGAAAAGGGGGGAGGAAAGGGGGGAGGAAAGAAAGTGGGGGAAGAAATCCAATCCAATCCAATCCAATTCTTGTGTTTTTAGGTGAAACCTGATGAATTTGGGGCTGGGGCTTCGAGGGTTGAAATCAGTCAATCAATCAATCAGTCAATCAGTCAGTCGGTCAATCAATCAGTCAGTCAATCAGTCAAATAATCAATCAACCAATCAGTCAGACAAATAATCAGCCAATCAGTCAATCAATCAGTCAGTCAGTCCGTCAGTCAGTCGGTCAGTCCATCAGTCAGTCGGTCAGTCAGTCCGTCGGTCAGTCCGTCGGTCAGTCAGTCGGTCAGTCAGTCGGTCAGTCAGTCAGTCAGTCCGTCGGTCAGTCCGTCGGTCAGTCCGTCGGTCAGTTGGTCCGTCGGTCAGTCCATCGGTCAGTCAGTCAGTCAATCAGTCAGTCAATCAGTCAGTCAATCAGTCAGTCAGTCCGTCAGTCAGTCAGTCAGTCAGTCAGTCAGTCAGTCCATCAGTCGGTCAGTCAGTCAGTCCATCAGTCAGTCAGTCAGTCAGTCCATCAGTCAGTCAGCCAGTCAGTCAGTCAGTCCATCAGTCCGTCAGCCAGTCAGTCAGTCAGCTAGTCGGTCAGTCAGTCAGTCCGTCAGTTGGTCAGTCCGTGAGTCCATCAGTCGGTCAGTCAGTCAGTCTGTCAGTCAGTCCGTCAGTCGGTCAGTCAGTCGGTCAGTCAGTCCGTCAGTCCATCAGTCGGTCCGTCAGCCAGTCCGTCAGCCGGTTAGTCAGCCAGTCAGTTGGTCAGTCGGTCGGTTGGTCGGTCAGTCAGTCAGTCGGTTGGTCAGTCAGTCAGCCGGTCAGTCCATCAGTCGGTCAGTCGGTCAGTCAGTCAGTCAGTCCGTCTGTCAGTCCGTCAGTCAGTCCATCAGCCAGTCAGCCGGTCAGTCAGTCCGTCCGTCAGTCCATCAGTTGGTCAGTCCGTCAGTCGGTCAGTCAGTCTGTCAGTCCATCAGTCGATCAGTCGGTTGGTCAGTCAGTCAGTCAGTCGGTCAGTCAAGTCAGTCGGTCCGTCAGTCCGTCAGTCAGTCTGCCAGTCAGTCAGCCAGTCAGTCCATCGGTCAGTCAGTCGGTTGTCAGTCAGTCGTCAGCCCGTCAGTCGGTCAGTCAGTCAGTCGGTCAGTCGCCGTCAGTCGGTCAGTCAGCCCGTCAGTCGGTCAGTCCATCAGTTGGTCAGTCAGTCAGTCACCCCATCAGTCAGTCAGTCTGTCAGTCCATCTCCCCAGGGTCTGTCCCTGGGTGTCCCCCCACACCCCCGGCTGTACCTTGGCTCCGGACAGGACGGCCCCAAACACGTGGATGAGTCGGAGCTGCAGCGCTGGGGGGAGCTGGACCCCCCCGGCTGGAAACAATCTGGGGGGCGACAGTCACTGGGGGGGACAGTGACTGGGGGGGGACAGTGACTGGGGGGGCAGTGACTGGGGGGGCAGTGACTGGGGGGGTTAGTGACTGGGGAGGCAGTGACTGGGGGGCAGTGACTGGGGGGGCAGTGACTGGGGGGGGGATAGTGACTGGGGGGGCAGTGACGGGGGGGGACAGTGACTGGGGGGGCAGTGACTGGGGGGGTTAGTGACTGGGGGGAGACAGTGACTGGGGGGGGGCAGTGACTGGGGGGGGCAGTGACGGGGGGGCAGTGACGGGGGGTGGGGGGAAAGGGGAGGGATGGGAGGAGGGGGAAAAAGGGGGGGTGGGGAGGGGAGTGGGAAAGGTGGGGGGAGAAAAGGGGGGGTCAGGAATGGGGGGAAGGAAAGGGGGGGAAGAAAGAAGGGGAAGGAAAGGAGGGGAGGAAAGGGGGAGAGGAAAGGGGGGAGGAAAGGGGGGAAGGAAAGGGGGGAGGAAAGGGGGGAAGGAAAGGGGGAAGGAAAGGGGGGAAGGAAAGGGGGGAGGAAAGGGGGGGAAGGAAAGGGGGGAGGAAAGGGGGGAGGAAAGGGAAGGGAGGAAAGGGGGGAAGGAAAGGGGGGAAGGAAAGGGGGGGAGGAAAGGGGGGAAGGAAAGGGGGGGGAGGAAAGGGGCGGGAAGGAAAGGGGGGGAGGAAAGGGGGGAAGGAAAGGGGGGAGGAAAGGGAGGGGAAGGAAAGGGGGGAAGGAAAGGGGGAGGAAAGGGGGGAGGAAAGGGGGGAAGGAAAGGGGGGAAGGAAAGGGGGGAGGAAAGGGGCGGGAAGGAAAGGGGGGAAGGGGGGAAGGAAAGGGGGAGGAGGAAAAGGGGGAAGGAAAAGGGGGGAGGGGGGAAGAGAAGAAAAGGGGGGACACCCACCAAATCCCAATCCCTTTTCTCCCCAACTCCCCCAAAGAGGCTGAGGATGCTCCAATTCTCCCAGCTCCAGCTGCACTGGAGGAGGGGGCGGTGTTTTTTGGGGGGGGGGGAGTAATGATTTGGGGGGGGGGGGGCCCTTATTCTCTTTATTTCTCTTTCCCCCCCTAAATAAACAAGGTTTTGGGTCAAATTGGGGGGTTTCCAGCTTTCCCAGCCCTGGGAGTTTTAGGTGCTTTTTGGTTTCAGGCTTCATTTCTCTCAGAAAGGGGGGGTGTTTCTATTTTGGGGGGTTTAATTAAGGAAAACCCCTTGATTAATTAAAAAAACCCCCATATTAATTAAAAAACCCCTTGGTTAATAAAAAAACCCAAACCATCTCTAGTATTTTTTGGGGGTGCTGGAGGAGTTTTAGGGCTGGTTTTGGGGTGCTCGAGATGCTCCCCTGCATCCCTAAGGATGCTGGAGCCACTTTTCTATGTGCCCCTCCTCCCCCCTGAAGCAGGTGGGATTAAGGGATTTGGGGGGGGGGTTAATTAAGGAAAACCCCTTGATTAATTAAAAAAACCCCATTTCTAGTATTTTTTGGGGGTGCTGGAGGAGTTTTAGGGCTGGTTTTGGGGTGCTAGAGATGCTCCCCTGCATCCCTAAGGATGCTGGAGCCACTTTTCTATGTGCTCCTCCTCCCCCCCCTGAAGCAGGTGGGATTAAGGGATTTGGGGGGGGGGGTGTTAATTAAGGAAAACCCCTTGATTAATTAAAAAAACCCCATTTCTAGTATTTTTTGGGGGTGCTGGAGGAGTTTTAGGGCTGGTTTTGGGGTGCTCGAGATGCTCCCCTGCATCCCTAAGGATGCTGGAGCCACTTTTCTATGTGCCCCTCCTCCCCTCCCTGAAGCAGGTGGGATTAAGGGATTTGGGGGGGGGGTTAATTAAGGAAAACCCCTTGATTAATTAAAAAAAAACATATTAATTAAAAAACCCTTGGTTAATTAAAAAAAACCCATTTCTAGTATTTTTTGGGGGTGCTGGAGGAGTTTTAGGGCTGGTTTTGGGGTGCTAGAGATGCTCCCCTGCATCCCTAAGGATGCTGGAGCCACTTTTCTATGTGCTCCTCCTCCCCCCCCTGAAGCAGGTGGGATTAAGGGATTTGGGGGGGGGGTGTTAATTAAGGAAAACCCCTTGATTAATTAAAAAAACCCCATTTCTAGTATTTTTTGGGGGTGCTGGAGGAGTTTTAGGGCTGGTTTTGGGGTGCTCGAGATGCTCCCCTGCATCCCTAAGGATGCTGGAGCCACTTTTCTATGTGCTCCTCCTCCCCCCCCTGAAGCAGGTGGGATTAAGGGATTTGGGGGGGGGGTGTTAATTAAGGAAAACCCCTTGATTAATTAAAAAAACCCCATTTCTAGTATTTTTTGGGGGTGCTGGAGGAGTTTTAGGGCTGGTTTTGGGGTGCTAGAGATGCTCCCCTGCATCCCTAAGGATGCTGGAGCCACTTTTCTATGTGCTCCTCCTCCCCCCCCTGAAGCAGGTGGGATTAAGGGATTTGGGGGGGGGGGTGTTAATTAAGGAAAACCCCTTGATTAATTAAAAAAAACCCATTTCTAGTATTTTTTGGGGGTGCTGGAGGAGTTTTAGGACTGGTTTTAGGGTGCTAGAGACGCTCCCCTGCATCCCTAAGGATGCTGGAGCCACTTTTCTATGTGCTCCTCCTCCCCCCCCTGAAGCAGGTGGGATTAAGGGATTTGGGGGGGGGGTTAATTAAGGAAAACCCCTTGATTAATTAAAAAAACCCCATTTCTAGTATTTTTTGGGGGTGCTGGAGGAGTTTTAGGGCTGGTTTTGGGGTGCTCGAGATGCTCCCCTGCATCCCTAAGGATGCTGGAGCCACTTTTCTATGTGCCCCTCCTCCCCTCCCTGAAGCAGGTGGGATTAAGGGATTTGGGGGGGGGGTTAATTAAGGAAAACCCCTTGATTAATTAAAAAAAAACATATTAATTAAAAAAACCCTTGGTTAATTAAAAAAAACCCATTTCTAGTATTTTTTGGGGGTGCTGGAGGAGTTTTAGGGCTGGTTTTGGGGTGCTAGAGATGCTCCCCTGCATCCCTAAGGATGCTGGAGCCACTTTTCTATGTGCTCCTCCTCCCCCCCCTGAAGCAGGTGGGATTAAGGGATTTGGGGGGGGGGGTTAATTAAGGAAAACCCCTTGATTAATTAAAAAAACCCCATTTCTAGTATTTTTTGGGGGTGCTGGAGGAGTTTTAGGACTGGTTTTAGGGTGCTAGAGACGCTCCCCTGCATCCCTAAGGATGCTGGAGCCACTTTTCTATGTGCTCCTCCTCCCCCTGAAGCAGGTGGGATTAAGGGATTTGGGGGGGGGGGTTAATTAAGGAAAACCCCTTGATTAATTAAAAAAAAACCATATTAATTAAAAAAACCCTTGGTTAATTAAAAAAAACCCATTTCTAGTATTTTTTGGGGGTGCTGGAGGAGTTTTAGGGCTGGTTTTGGGGTGCTAGAGACACTCCCCTGCATCCCTAAGGATGCTGGAGCCACTTTTCTATGTGCTCCTCCTCCCCCTGAAGCAGGTGGGATTAAGGGATTTGGGGGGTGTACAGGGGGTTTTTGGGGTGTCCCCCCCCATTATCCTCTCTATTTACCTTGGAAGAAGGTGTTGAATTCCTGGGGTAAAGGAGCTGGGGTGAATTTGTATTTACTCTTCTCCTTCATGCTGATGGTTTCCCTGGGAAAAGAAGGGGGTGGGTGATGGATTTGGGGGGGGGGTAGGAGAAAAGGGGGGAAGTGGTTTTTTGGGGGGGGGATCCCTAGTTTACCCTCTGAGCTGTCGTCTCCAGGTCTGGTAGGGGTCAAAGAGGCACTCACAGAGGTGCAGGGCGTAGAGCATCCCAGTCTCCAGCTGCATCCCACCCCCTCATCCTCCTGGATGCTCTTCAGCTGCCAAAGAAACCACATTGGGGGGGGGGTGTTCCTTTTTAGCCTCCCCCCTCTTTATAGCCCCCCCAATAATCCATATCAACCCCAATAATCCACTGCCCCCCAATAATCCACAGCCCCCCCCATAATGTATTAACCCTCCAATAATCCATATCCCCCTGAACAATCTATTGACCCCCCAATAATCTATTGACCCCCCAATAATCCACTGCTCCCCAATAATCCATTGCCCCCCAATAATCCATTGTCCCCCCCAATAATCCATTGCCCCCCAATAATCTATAGCCCCCCAATAATCCATTGCCCCCCAATAATCTATTGATCCCCAAATAATCCATTGACCCTCCCAAAAATCCACTGACCCCCCAATAATCCATATCCTCCCCAATAATCCATTGCCCCCCAATAATCCATTGCCCCCCAATAATCTATAGCCCCCCAATATTCCATTGGTCCCCCAATAATCCATTGACCCCCCAAGAATCCATTGACCCCCCAACAATCCATATCCTCCCCAATAATCCATTGCCCCCCAATAATCCATTGCCCCCCAATAATCTATTGACCCCCCAAATAATCTATTGACCACCTAAGAATCCATATCCCCCCAATAATCCATTGCCCCCCAATAATCCATTCTCCCCAATAATCTATTGACCCCCAATAATCCATTGCCCCCAATAATCCATTGACCCCCCAATATTCCATTGCTCCCCCAATAATCCATTGACCCCCCAATAATCCATTCCCCCCAATAATCCATTGCCCCCCCAATAACCCATTGCCCCCCCCAAATACGTTGGGGCTCACCTTGGTTGCACAGACCCTGAGCAGGTTCAGCACCTCTGGGATGAAGCCGGGGGCTTTGTCTGCTTGGATGTTCTCCAGGTTCCTGGGGGGATTTGGGGATTGGGGGGGGGGTGAACACACCGTGGGGAGGACAATGGGTTATTGGGGGGGGGGGGCAATGGGTTGTTGGGGGGTTAGTAGATTATTGGGGGGAAATGGATTATTGGTGGGCAACAGATTATTGGGGGGCAATGGATTATTGGGGGGTCAATGGATTATTTGGGGCAGTGGATTATTGGGGGGCAATGGATTATTGGGGGGCAATGGATTATTGGGGAGGTCAATAAATTATTGGGGGGCAATGGATTATTGGGGGCAATGGATTATTGGGGGTCAATGGATCATTGGGGGGCAATGGGTTGTTGGGGGGTCAACAGATTATTGGGGGGCAATGGATTATTGGGGAGGTCAATCGATTATTGGGGGGTCGATGGATTATTGGGGGGCAGCAGATCATTGGGGGGCAATGGATCATTGGGGGGCAATGGGTTGTTGGGGGGTCAATGGACTATTGGGGGGCAATGGACTATTGGGGGGCAATGGATCATTGGGGGGCAATGGATTATTGGGGGGCAATGGATTATTGAGGAGGTCAATCGATTATTGGGGGGTCAATGGATTATTGGGGGGCAGTGGATCATTGGGGGGCAATGGGTTGTTGGGGGGGTCAATAGATTATTGGGGGGCAATGGACTTTTGGGGGGCAATGGATTATTGGGGGGCAATGGGTTATTGATGGGCAATGGATTTTTGGGGGGCAGTGGATTATTGGGGGAATGGATTTTTGGGGGGGCAATAGGTTGTTGTTGGGGGTCAATAGATTATTGGGGGGTCAATGGATTATTGGGGGGTCAAAGGATTATTAGGGGGGCAATGGATTATTTGGGGGGCAATGGATTATTGGGGGGCAATGGGTTATTGGGGGGTCAATAGATTATTGGGGGGCAATGGGTTATTGGGGGGAATTTAACTCGGGGGGGGGGGATGCACCTCATGGGGGGGGGGTGCACCTCATGGGGGGGGGGGATGCTCCTCATGGGGGGGGGGACGCACCTCATGGGGGGGTGTGTGTGATGCTCTACTTTTAGGGTGTTGGGGGGTGTGTTGGGGGGGGGGGTGTGTGATCCCCATCCAGGGTGACAGCAGTTGGGTCTCAACATGGGTTGGGGTGGAGGCCACCCAAAGATGATGTGGGTGGGGGTCCCTTTAGGTGCCAATCCTACACTCTGGAGGGGGGGGGAACTGAACCCCCCTGGATTTGGGGGTGGGGGGATGGAACCAGGCTCCCCACCCCACCCCCAACCCCCTTCCCCCCTCACTCTATGTCCATGGTGGTGCTGGGCTGTCCCCTACCTGGAGATGATGATGAAGAACTTGAGGAGCAGCAGGGCCTGGCCCAAGCTGCTTCCCCTCCTCCTCCTCCTCCTCCTCCTCCTCCTCCTCCTCCTCCTCCTCCTCCTCCTCCTCCTCCTCCTCCTCCTCCTCCTCCTTCATCCCAAGGGATTTGGCTCACACACTGGCCCAGCCTCTGGCTCAGCACCACCAGCACCTCCCCAGGCAGCACTGGGATCTCTGACTCCTCAGGCCTGGCAGAAGGATGGGGTGGGGTGGGTTGGGGGGGTCAGGATGTCACCCCCTTTTCCTCTCCCACCCCCACCCCCTCTCCCTTCCAGCTTCAAACCACTGAGAACCCCCAAATTGAGCTTCCCTCCCTCCTTCCCTGCTTCCCTCTCTGCCCACAGGGTGTCAGCCTTGCAGCACCCAAGGGTGCTCCTCACCTCCTGGGCTCCAGGCTGGGCAGGGTGATGATCTTCTCAAAGTTCATGACAAAAGCTTCCAGCCACTGCTGGAGGTAGGAGAGGTCCTTCTGCAAAGGGGGAGAGGGGGGAGAGAGAGGATGAGGAGGAGGAGGAGGAGGAAGAGGAGGAAGGGGATGGGGGGCCAATCGCATCCCCTCTTGGGACCACTGACCCCAGAGCTGGCAGCCAATCAGGAGATGGAGTGGTTGAGCATCACTTCATCCCCCACCTCATCCTTCCCCTTCGTCCCCCCCCATCCTTCATCCCCCCCCAACCTTCATCCCCCCCATCCTTCCCCTTCATCCCCCCCTTCATCCCCCCCCATCCTTCCCCTTCGTCCCCCCCCATCCTTCCCCTTCATCCCCCCCATCCTTCCCCTACACCCCCCCATCCTTCCCCTTCGTCCCCCCCCACCCTTCCCCTTCATCCCCCCCATCCTTCCTCTTCATCCCCCCCATCCTTCTCCTTCATCCCCTCCCCACCCTTCCCCTTCATCCCCCCCATCCTTCCTCTTCATCCCCCCCAATCCTTCCCCTTCATCCCCCCCCATCCTTCATCCCCCCCCATCCTTCTCCTTCATCCCCCCCCATCCTTCTCCTTCATCCCCCCCCATCCTTCCCCTTCATCCCCCCCACCCTTCCCCTACACCCCCCCATCCTTCCCCTTCGTCCGTCCCCCCCTTCCCCTTCATCCCCCCCATCCTTCCTCTTCATCCCCCCCATCCTTCTCCTTCATCCCCCCCCATCCCTCCCCTTCATCCCCCCCCATCCTCCCCCATCCTTCCCCCCCATCCTTCCCCTTCATCCCCCCCATCCTTCCCCCCCCATCCTTCCCCTTCATCCCCCCCATCCTTCCCCCCCATCCTTCCCCTTCGTCCCCCCCATCCCTCCCCTTCATCCCCCCCCATCCCTCCCCTTCATCCCCCCCATCCTCCCCCATCCTTCCCCCCCATCCTTCCCCTTCATCCTCCCTCCTCTCCATCCCCAAGAGCTGCTGGTCAGTTGGGGGGGTGGGGGGGTCAGTGGGGGGGTGAAGACAGCTTTGGGAGCCACTGGCCAATCAGAAAACAGAGTGGCGCAACCTGTGGAGCTCCTGACCAATCAACAACCAGAACAGCACAACCTGTGGAGCTATTGACCAATCAGAAACCAGAGCAGCACAACCTGTGGAGCTATTGACCAATCAGAAACCAGAGCAGCACAACCTGTGGAGCTATTGACCAATCAGAACAGAGAGTGGCAGAACCTGTGGAGCTCCTGACCAATCAGAAACCAGAGCGGCACCACCTGTGGACCCACAGACCAATCAGAAACTGGAATGGCATAACCTGTATAGCTGCTGTCCAATCAGTACCTGCGGTAGCCCAACCTGTGGAGCTGCTGACCAATCACCACCCAGAACAGAAACAACCTGTGGAGCTGCTGCCCAATCAGCATCCAGAGCCACACAACCTGTGGAGCCACAGACCAATCAGAAACCGGAGCAGCAAAACCTGTGGAGCCGCTGACCAATCAGCATCCAGAGCCACACAACCTGTGGAGCCACTGCCCAATCAGCATCCAGAGCCACACAACCTGTGGAGCCACAGACCAATCAGAAACCGGAGCAGCACAACCTGTGGAGCCGCTGACCAATCAGCATCCAGAGCCACACAACCTGTGGAGCTGCTGCCCAATCAGCATCCAGAGCCGCAAAACCTGTGGAGCTGCTGACCAATCAGCATCCAGAGCCGCAAAACCTGTGGAGCTGCTGCCCAATCAGCATCCAGAACCTCACAACCTGTGGAGCTGCTGCCCAATCAGCATCCAGAACCTCACAACCTGTGGAGCTGCTGCCCAATCAGCATCCAGAACCGCACAACCTGTGGAGCTGCTGCCCAATCAGCATCCAGAGCCGCACAACCTGTGGAGCCGCTGCCCAATCAGCATCCAGAGCCGCACAACCTGTGGAGCCGCTGCCCAATCAGCATCCAGAGCCGCACAACCTGTGGAGCCGCTGCCCAATCAGCATCCAGAGCCGCACAACCTGTGGAGCCGCTGCCCAATCAGCATCCAGAGCCGCAAAACCTGTGGAGCTGCTGCCCAATCAGCATCCAGAACCGCACAACCTGTGGAGCCGCTGCCCAATCAGCATCCAGAGCCACACAACCTGTGGTGCTGCTGCCCAATCAGCATCCAGAGCCGCACAACCTGTGGAGCCGCTGCCCAATCAGCATCCAGAGCCGCAAAACCTGTGGAGCTGCTGCCCAATCAGCATCCAGAACCGCACAACCTGTGGAGCTGCTGCCCAATCAGCATCCAGAGCCACACAACCTGTGGAGCTGCTGCCCAATCAGCATCCAGAACCGCACAACCTGTGGAGCTGCTGCCCAATCAGCATCCAGAGCCACACAACCTGTGGTGCTGCTGACCAATCAGCATCCAGAGCCACACAACCTTTGGAGCTGCTGCCCAATCAGCATCCAGAGCCACACAACCTGTGGTGCTGCTGCCCAATCAGCATCCAGAACCGCACAACCTGTGGTGCTGCTGACCAATCAGCATCCAGAGCCACACAACCTTTGGAGCTGCTGCCCAATCAGCATCCAGAGCCACACAACCTGTGGTGCTGCTGCCCAATCAGCATCCAGAACCGCACAACCTGTGGTGCTGCTGACCAATCAGCATCCAGAGCCACACAACCTTTGGAGCTGCTGCCCAATCAGCAGGCAGGGCCCCTGTCCCCGCGGCAGCTGCCAGCCAATCAGCAGCAGCTGGTGTCCCAACCCCGGGTTGCGCAAGGGGCTGACTCAGCGCCCCACCCCGGGCTGGGCGCCCCTCACCCCCGGCTCCATGGGGTGCCCAGGGCCCTGGGTGCCCCACACAGCCCCCCCAAGACCCCACGCTGCACCCTGGGGTGCCCCACATCCCTGAGCACCCCAACACAGCACCCTGAGCACCCCACACAGAGTCTTGGGGTGCCCCACATCTCCAAGCACCCCCACACAGCACCCTGGAGTACCCCACATCCCTGAGCACCCCAACACAGCACCCTGGGGTGCCCCACATCCCTGAGCACCCCAACACAGCACCCTGAGCACCCCACACAGAGTCTTGGGGTGCCCCACATCTCCAAGCACCCCCACACAGCACCCTGGAGTACCCCACATCCCTGAGCACCCCAACACAGCACCCTGGGGTGCCCCACATCCCTGAGCACCCCAACACAGCACCCTGGGGTGCCCCATGGTCCTGAGCAACCCACACAGAGTCTTGGGGTGCCTCATGTCCCTGCACTCCCCAACACAGCACCCTGAGCACCCCAACATAGCACCCTGGGGTGCCCCAAAGTCCTGAGCACCCCACACAGCCCACCCCCCATGACCCCACGTTGCACCCTGGGGTGCCACAGGGCCCCATGAACCCACACAGCCCCCCCCATGCACCCCAACACAGCACCTTGGGGTGCCCCATGGTCCTGAGCACCCCCACACAGCACCCTGGGGGTGCCCCACATCCCTGCACTCCCCAGCACAGCACCCTGAGCACCCCAACACAGCACCCTGGGGTGCCACAGGGCCCCATGCACCCACACAGCACCCCCCATGGACCCCACACTGCACCCTGAGGTGCCCCACATCCCTGAGCACCCCCACAAAGCACCCTGAGCACCCCAACACAGCACCCTGGGGGTGCCCCATGGTCCTGAGCACCCCAACACAGCACCCTGGGGTGCCCCCCATTACCGAGTACCCCCACACAACACCCTGGGGTGCCCAATGGTCCTGAGCACCCACACACAGCACCCTGGGGTGCCCCACATCTACAAGCACCCCCACACAGCACCCTGAGCACCCAACGCAGCACCCCAGGGTGCCCCCCATTACCGAGCACCCCAAAACAGCACCCTGGGGTGCCCCACATCCCTGAGCACCCCAACACAGCACCCTGGGAGTACCCCATGGTCCTGAGCACCCCACACAGCACCCTGGGGGTGCCCCACATCTCCAAGCACCCCCCACAGCACCTTGGGGTGCCCCACATCCCTGAGCACCCCAACACAGCACCCTGAGCACCCCCACACAGCACCCCAACACAGCACCCCGGGGTGCTCCACATCCCTGAGCACCCCAACACAGCACCCTGAGCACCCCCACACAGCACCCCGGGGTGCCCCCAGCCCCGTAGCCACATCACCTCCCCGAGCACCCACAGCACCACGACCTCCAGCACCCTGAGGGGTTCCCACACCCCCTCCAGCCCCCCCAAAACCACCCCCTTTGGTTTGTGACCCTCCTGAACACACCCCCTCCCCCCCCAAACCCCCACGTCCCCCCCAAACTCCCCCTCCCCCCTCCCTCACCACCCTCTCCACCCGTTGGGGCACCCTTGGGATGGGGGTGGGTGGGTGGGGTGGGGGTGTGAGGGGTGTATAAAGAGGGGGGCGGGGGGCACCCTATTATCCCCCCCACACCCCCCCAGACCCAAGAGCCCCCCAAATACCTGTCCAGAGGGGTGCCCATGCTCATCCATCACCCTGCTGAGCCGGGGTGGGTGATGGGGTGGGTGATGGGGTGTGTGTGTGTGGGGGAAGGGTGTAGGAAATAGGGTGCAGGGGGGTGAAAGTGGTTAGTTTTTTGGGGGGCCCCCCCCCAAACCCCCCCCCCCCAACTTTGTGGTGTCGCTGCCTCTTGTGCAAAGACACAACCCAACCCCCACCAGGAAATGCCAAGTCACCCGCAGCCCCAACGGCTTCCTCCCCCCACCCCCACCCAAACCCCCACCCACACCCCCCCACACCCCCCCCCCCCCCCCACCCCATTTACCCCTGAACCCGTCATCCCTCTCCCCACCCCAAAAAAACAACCCCCTGCACCCGGCACTGTTTTGGGGTACGTGGAGCTTGGAGAGGGGGGGACGACCTCTGGGGATTGAAGGTGGTGGGGTGCTCAGGGATGTGGGGTGACCCCAGGGTGCTGTGTGGGGGTGCTTGGTAATGGGGGGCACCCCAGGGTGCTGTGTGGGGGTGCTCAGGACCGTGGGGTACCCCCAGGGTGCTGTGTTGGGGTGCTCAGGGATGTGGGGTGACCCCAGGGTGCTGTGTGGGGGTGCTCAGGGTGCTGTGTTGGGGTCCTCAGGGATGTGGGGTACCCCCAGGGTGCTGTGTTGGGGTGCTCAGGGATGTGGGGCACCCCAGGGTGCTGTGTTGGGGTGCTCGATAATGGGGGGCACCCCAGGGTGCTATGTTGGGGTGCTCAGGGTGCTGTGTGGGGTGCTCAGGATCATGGAGCACCCCAGGGTGCTGTGTTGGGGTGCTCAGGGTGCTGTGTGTGGGGGTTCAGGATTCTGGGTTGGGGTGCTCAGGGATGTGGGGCACCCCAGGGTGCTGTGCTGGGGTGCTCAGGGTTCTGTGTTGGGGTGCTCAGGACCATGGGGTACCCCCAGGGTGCTGTGTTGGGGTGCTCAGGACCATGGAGTACCCCAGGGTGCTGTGTGGGGGTGCTCAGGACCATGGGGCACCCCAGGGGGCTGTGTTGGGGTGCTCAGGGTGCTGTGTGGGGGTGCTCAGGACCATGGGGTACCCCAGGGTGCTGTGTTGGGGTGCTCAGGGATGTGGGGTACCCCCAGGGTGCTGTGCTGGGGTGCTCAGGGCTGTGGGGTACCCCAGGGTGCCCACGTACCCAGCAGGAGGGGTGTAGGACTCATGAGGATGATGATGGGGGCGGGAGTGGGAGGGAAGCTCCAGCCCAGTTGGTTTCACCCACTGGGGAGCTGGGGGGGTGGAAGCTGGAGTGTGATGAGTTTGCCTGTTCTCAGCAGCCTTCCCATCCCTTCCTGCTGCTCTCCATCGCAACCAGTGCTCCCATCCCATCCCAATCCCCATCCCATCCCATCCCCATCCCATCCCCATCCCATCCCATCCCATCCCCATCCCCATCCCATCCCCATCCCATCCCCATCCCATCCCCATCCCCATCCCATCCCCATCCCCATCCCATCCCATCCCCATCCCATCCCCATCCCATCCCCATCCCAATCCCCATCCCCATCCCATCCCCATCCCATCCCATCCCCATCCCATCCCCATCCCATCCCATTCCCATCCCCATCCCCATCCCATCCCCATCCCATCCCATCCCCATCCCATCCCCATCCCATCCCCATCCCATCCCCATCCCCATCCCATCCCCATCCCCATCCCATCCCATCCCATCCCCATCCCCATCCCATCCCATCCCATCCCCATCCCATCCCAATCCCCATCCCCATCCCATCCCATCCCATCCCATCCCCATCCCATCCCATTCCCATCCCCATCCCATCCCCATCCCATCCCATTCCCATCCCCATCCCATCCCAATCCCCATCCCATCCCATCCCATCCCCATCCCCATCCCATTCCCATCCCCATCCCATCCCCATCCCCATCCCATTCCCATCCCCATCCCATCCCAATCCCCATCCCATCCCATCCCATCCCCATCCCCATCCCATTCCCATCCCCATCCCAATCCCCATCCCATCCCCATCCCATCCCCATCCCATCCCCATCCCCATCCCATCCCCAAGGGTCCCGTCCCAATCCCAATCCCAGTCCTAGCCCCAGCCCCCAGTCCCAGCCCCAATCACAATCCCAATCCCAGTCCCAGCCCCAGCCCCAGCCCCAGCCCCAGCTCCAGTCTCAATCCTAATCCCAGTCCCGGTCCCAGCCCCAGTCCCAGCTCCAGTCTCAATCCTAATCCCAGCCCCAGCCCTAGCCCCAGTCCCTAATCCCAGTCTCAATCCTAATCCCAGTCCCAGCCCCAGCCCCAGTCCCTAATCCTAGTCTCAATCCTAGTCCCAGTCCCAGCCCCAGCTCCAGTCTCAATCCTAATCCCAGCCCCAGTCCCAGCTCCAGTCTCAATCCTAATCCCAGTCCCAGTCCCAGCCCCAGCCCTAGCCCCAGTCCCTAATCCCAGTCTCAATCCTAATCCCAGTCCCAGCCCCAGTCCCAGCTCCAGTCTCAACACTAATCCCAGTCCCAGTCCCAGCCCCAGCCCCAGTCCCAGTCCTAGCCGGTTACTGGCTGGCAGAGCCAGTCTGGTGGCTTCTGGCGGGCGCGGTGCCGCCTGGGAGGGAGGGGACAGCGTGTGGCACCTTCCAGCCCTCACAGCACCACCAGGAACTCCAGTGTCCCCCCAAAAGTGACACCAGGGTCCCCAGCACCACCAGGAGCTCCGGTGTCCCCCCAAAAGTGACACCAGGGTCCCCAGCACCACCAGGAACTCCAGTGTCCCCCCAAAAGTGACACCAGGGTCCCCAGCACCGTCGGGAGCTCCGGTGTCCCCCCAAAAGTGACACCAGGGTCCCCAGCACCACCAGGAGCTCCGGTGTCCCCCCAAAAGTGACACCAGGGTCCCCAGCACCACCAGGAGCTCCGGTGTCCCCCCAAAAGTGACACCAGGGTCCCCAGCACCACCAGGAGCTCCGGTGTCCCCCCAAAAGTGACACCAGGGTCCCCAGCACCACCAGGAACTCCAGTGTCCCCCCAAAAGTGACACCAGGGTCCCCAGCACCACCAGGAACTCCAGTGTCCCCCCAAAAGTGACACCAGGGTCCCCAGCACCGTCGGGAGCTCCGGTGTCCCCCCAAAAGTGACACCAGGGTCCCCAGCACCACCAGAAGCTCTGGTGTCCCCCCAAAAGTGACACCAGGGTCCCCAGCACCACCAGGAGCTCCGGTGTCCCCCCAAAAGTGACACCAGGGTCCCCAGCACCACCAGGAGCTCCGGTGTCCCCCCAAAAGTGACACCAGGGTCCCCAGCACCACCAGGAGCTCCGGTGTCCCCCCAAAAGTGACACCAGGGTCCCCAGCACCACCAGGAACTCCAGTGTCCCCCCAAAAGTGACACCAGGGTCCCCAGCACCACCAGGAGCTCCGGTGTCCCCCCAAAAGTGACACCAGGGTCCCCAGCACCACCAGGAGCTCCGGTGTCCCCCCAAAAGTGACACCAGGGTCCCCAGCACCACCAGGAGCTCCGGTGTCCCCCCAAAAGTGACACCAGGGTCCCCAGCACCACCAGGAACTCCAGTGTCCCCCCAAAAGTGACACCAGGGTCCCCAGCACCGTCGGGAGCTCCGGTGTCCCCCCAAAAGTGACACCAGGGTCCCCAGCACCACCAGGAGCTCCGGTGTCCCCCCAAAAGTGACACCAGGGTCCCCAGCACCACCAGGAGCTCCGGTGTCCCCCCAAAAGTGACACCAGGGTCCCCAGCACCACCAGGAGCTCCGGTGTCCCCCCAAAAGTGACACCAGGGTCCCCAGCACCACCAGGAGCTCCGGTGTCCCCCCAAAAGTGACACCAGGGTCCCCAGCACCACCAGGAGCTCCGGTGTCCCCCCAAAAGTGACACCAGGGTCCCCAGCACCACCAGGAACTCCAGTGTCCCCCCAAAAGTGACACCAGGGTCCCCAGCACCGTCGGGAGCTCCGGTGTCCCCCCAAAAGTGACACCAGGGTCCCCAGCACCACCAGGAGCTCCGGTGTCCCCCCAAAAGTGACACCAGGGTCCCCAGCACCACCAGGAGCTCCGGTGTCCCCCCAAAAGTGACACCAGGGTCCCCAGCACCACCAGGAGCTCCGGTGTCCCCCCAAAAGTGACACCAGGGTCCCCAGCACCACCAGGAGCTCCGGTGTCCCCCCAAAAGTGACACCAGGGTCCCCAGCACCACCAGGAGCTCCGGTGTCCCCCCAAAAGTGACACCAGGGTCCCCAGCACCACCAGGAGCTCCGGTGTCCCCCCAAAAGTGACACCAGGGTCCCCAGCACCACCAGGAACTCCAGTGTCCCCCCAAAAGTGACACCAGGGTCCCCAGCACCGTCGGGAGCTCCGGTGTCCCCCCAAAAGTGACACTGAGGGGCCCACCAGGCTCACCATCACCCTCCCTGGGTCACCACGGGATGACCACATGGGACATAAAGGATTCGGTCCTGGCATGAGGCTCTTGTGGGGGACAATGACCATGTCACCACCGTGGTGACACCCAGACTGGTGGCATCACCAGAAGCAGGACAGTGTGAGGCTGACACAGGTCATGATGTCACCGCGGTCCTGATGTCACCACGGTCCTGATGTCACCATGACCCTGACATCAGCACGGTCCTGATGTCACCGTGGTCCTGACGTCACCATGACCCTGACATCAGCACGGTCCTGATGTCACCGTGGCCCTGATGTCACCATGGTCCTGATGTCACCATGGTCCTGACATCACCATGACCCTGACATCACCACAGTCCTGATGTCACCACGACCCTGACATCACCACAGTCCTGACATCACCACGTCGAAGGCCAAGGAGGTGCCACCAAGGTCCCGCCACGTCCCCTGTGCCACGCTGAGGTGACACCGTCACCCCAACACCGTGTCCCCATCCAACTGACTGTGGGCACCCAACATGTATCCCCGTGTCCCCAACACGATGACGCCGCGCCCCCGACGCCGCCACACACGGCTGCCATGACACGTCGCTGCAGCCTACATGACACATGACTGCGGCCGCCATGACAAGTGACTGTGGCCTACATGACAAGTGGCTGCGGCCTACATGACACATGATTGTGGCCTACATGACACGTGACTGCGTCCACCATGACATGTGGCTGCGGCCTACATGACACATGACTGTGGCCTACATGACACATGACTGCGGCCTACATGACACGTGGCTGCGGTCGCCATGACATGTGGCTGCGGCCTACATGACACATGGCTGCAGCCTACACGACACCTGTGTCCGCCATGACACGTGGCTGCGGCCTACATGACACATGACTGTGTCCGCCACGACACGTGGCTGCGGCCTACATGACACATGTGTGTCCGCCATGACACGTGGCTGCGGCCTACATGACACATGATTGTGGCCTACATGACACGTGGCTGTGTCCGCCATGACACGTGGCTGCGGCCTACATGACACGATTGTGTCCGCCATGACACGTGGCTGCGGCCTACATGACACATGACTGCGTCCACCATGACACGTGGCCGTGGACTACATGACCTGTGGCTGAGGCCTACACGACACACACCACCCATAGCGCTGGGGGACCCTTGTAGGAGCCCCCCAGCACCCATCCCACCAAAGACACCCCCCCATTTTGGGGTGTCCATCCACCCATCTGTCTGTCCCCCCACCCTGCTGGCTGTGACCTCGACTGTGGTGCCACGGCCGCATCCTGGTGCCCCCCCTGCCCCCCCAAATTTGATGGTGCCGGAAGGGCTGGGGGGGGTCACTTGGGGGGGGGGGTGTCACTTGGGGTGGGGGGTTCAGCACCTGTCACCAAGGGGGTTCCCTCACCCCTCTTCCCAGCACTGAGTAAAAATGGGGGTGTGGGGGGCTTTGTTTTGGTGGTCCTGGGGGTGTCATGGTTGTCCCCACCCCCAGTTGGGACCCCCCCTCCCCCAGCACCCCTGTGGAACAAAGCAGGGTTTGGGGGCAGAAATACCCCCCCCCCCACCCACCGCCCCAAAACCTGGTTGGGCACCCCAACTTATGGCAGCACGGGGTGACACTGGTGGGGAGGGGGTGTTTGGGGGGTCAGTCAGGGGGGTTTGTCATCCTCTGGGATCCACACCCCACCCCCCACTCCCCACCCCAACTGGTTTGGAGGGGGGGTCCTGCTTTTGGGGGACTCCCCAAGACCCCTGAGCAAAGGCAGGGGGGAGGCAGAGGTGCTGGGGGGGGGGGGGTTCCCTAGATCAGGACCCCCTCCCACCCTGGGCTCATGTGTCCCCCCTCGTGTCGTGTCCTGTGTGTCCCGTCCCCCGCCCCCCCCCCCGCCGCTGCTCCAATGTCACCGCGGCCGCACCTGCTGCCAGGTGGGGGCGCAGGGAGCGGGGCTGGGGGGTGGGGGCGGGGAGGAAGCAGGGACCCCCCCAGACTCCCAGCTGGGGGTAAAAGGGTGTGGGGACCCCCCCAGGAGGGGTGGGAATGCGGGGGGGCAGGGAGAAGCACGGGGTGAAGGGAGTTGGGGGGGGGGGGTCGCAGACCGCGGTGACCCACGAAGGGATGCGGGAAGGGGGGGTGTAGGGGAGGGGGGTCGCAGCCCTCCCGGGACACGGCAGAGGGGAAGGGGGGGCTGAGGGGTGCCCCCCAAGGGGGTTCCCAACCCCCGGGATGCTGTGCCCCCCCCCAAAGTGTGTGTGTGGGGGTTGTGTGTGTGGGGAGGGGGTGTGTGTGTGTGTGTGTGTGAGGGGGTGCTGTTCTCTCCCCCCCTCAAAGTGGAGGGGGGGTCGCACGGTGTGGGGGGGTTGTGTGTGTGCGGGGGGGGGGTGGGGAGGGGGTGGGGTTTGGGGAGGGGGGTCGGTGATGTCGCGACATGCAGCAGCGGGAAGCAGGGGGGGACGAACGCGCGGTGCCCCCCCCCCCATCCCCATCCCTCATCCCCACGGGCGGTGCCCCCCCCCACCTCCCCATGCAGGGAAGGGGGTGCAGGCAGAGCTCCCCCCCTCCCGGAAGGGAGAAGGCAGAAGGGGTGGGACAGCCAGACGGACACGATGGGGGGTCAGGGGGTGCTGCGTGTGCCCCCCCCCCCAGGTAAAATGGATGGGGGGGGGGGGAAGGATGGATGGAGGAGGGTTTTTGGGGAGGGGGGAAGGGGGGTCTCCGGTGCTGCCCTCACCTTGGCGAAGTAGAGCATCCAAAGCTCGTAGAGCCGCTCCCGGGAAGCCATGCCGGGCCGGCACGGCTCGGTACGGCTCGGTACGGCTCGGCACGGCGGGCGGCTCCGCCCCCCCCCCTCCCCACACCTTCCCCCCCCCCCCCCCCAACCTCCTCTCCGGGCCCTCCCCCAGGTACAGGCCCCCCCCTCAGTACCGGGCTACCTGAGGCTGGGGAGGAGTGGCCTTCCCCACACTCCCCCCAGCACCTCCCAGCAGCCCAAGGAGGAGGTGAAAAGGGGGGGGGGGGGAAGGCAAACGTGCCCCCCCCCCCCAAATTAATTCCCCCCCCCCCCAAATTAAACCGGCTGAGACTTGCACGCGGAGTACCACCCATAGCCAAGCACAGAGGAAGCTTTTGGGGGTTATTTGACCTTTTTTTCAAGCGTTTTATTATTGAGTCTTAATTTTTGGGGGGGGGGTTACATGCCTCGCCCCCCCCCCCCATCTTCCCACCCCCCCCCCAAAAATATCTCCTCCCCGATCGATTCGCTCGGCGCTCGACGCGTCGTGCTTGCGTGCGCATGCGCACTGCGCCTTGTACGGAGCGTGGGGAGAGGGAAGGAAGATGGCGGCGCCCGGAGGCGGTGAGGAGGCTGAGGAGGCGGCGGCGGGCCCGGCCTTAGGGAGGCTGGAGGAGGAGGCGCGGCGGCGGCGGGAGAGGCTGAAGGCCCTGCGGCAGCGTACGCTTCAGGTCGGTGGCTTTAAGGGGTCCGGGGCGGGCGGTAGAGGGGAAGGAAGGGCCGGCGTGGGCCTGGCTGGTGGTAGTGGGGGGGTTAGAGGGGCTGAGGTAGGCCTGAGAGTGTTGCGGGGGGCGGGTGGGGGGGGGTGTCCCAGAGGTTTTGGGGTGGGCCTGGGGATGTGGGGTGTCTGAGGGGAACGTGGGGTTTTGGGGGAGGTTTATGGTGGGCCTGGGGTTGCTGAGGAGAGGGTCAGAGGGTCTAGGATGAGCCTGAGGGTGTTTGGGGGGGGTGTGGAGGGTCTGGGGGGGGGGAGCAGAGGATGCTGAGGGGGGGTGGTCTCAGGAGTTAAGGGTTCACAGAGGGTCTGGGGGTGGTCTGAGGCATTGTCTGAGGTATTGAGGGGGTCACAGAGGGTCTGGGGGGGCAGGGGATGCTGAGGAGGGGCCATAGAGGGTCTGGGGTGGTCTGAGGCATTGTCTGAGGTGTTGGGGGCGTCAGGGAGGGTCTTTGGGGGTCAGGAGATGCTGAGGAAGGGGCATAGAGGGTCTGGGGGGGTCTGAGATGTTAAGGGTTCACAGAGGGTCTGGGGGGGCAGGGGATGCTGAGGAGGGGCCATAGAGAGCCTGGGGGTGGTCTGAGGCATTGTCTGAGGTGTTGGGGGGTCACAGAGGGTCTGGGGGGCAGGGGATGCTGAGGAGGGGCCATAGAGGGTCTGGGGTGGCCTGAGGTATTGTCTGAGGTGTTGGGGGGTCATTGAGGGTCTGGGAGGCAGGGGATGCTGAGGAAGGGGCATAGAGGGTCTGGGGGTGGTCTGAGGTATTGTCTGAGGTGTTGGGGGGTCATTGAGGGTCTGGGGGGCAGGGGATGCTGAGGAGGGGTTACAGAGGGTCTGAGGGGGTCCTGAGGTGTTTAGGAGCACAGAGGTTCTAGAGGGGGTTCTGAGGTGTCAGGGGTCACAGAGGGTCTTGGTGGGGGGGTGGTAGTGAGGACCAGAGACCCCAGAGAAGTTGGGGGGATGCTGGGGGATAGTGGGGACAGTGGGGAAGGTTGGCTGGTGGCTGGGGGTGGGTGTGGGGAAGCGATGGAGAAGGGGGCGGTGGGGTGGGAGAGAGGGAGCACAGGGAGGAGGGGGTCAGAAGGATGCAGGGAAGGGGGAGGTGGGTGAGGTAAGTGCAGGAGGTTTGGGTGATGCCCCAGTGACCATACTGGGTCTCCTGGGCCCTGTGTGTGGGGTGTGTGCTGGCTCCATGGGACCCCTGTGTGTGTCTCACCGTGGGCTTCCCGTTGCTCTGGTGTTCCACCTTCTCCATGCTCCCCCCAGTTCTACCCAAACACCCCCTCCTTGGGCCATTAAACCTCCTGGCTGCCCCATCTTCCCCCCTGGCCCATCCCTGCCTATGGCATACCCAACATCAGGCTCTCAGGCTGGGCTTGGTAGTGAGGATGAAAGCAAAGATTAACCCTGGAGTTAATTAATTAACAACACTTCATGTTTCTCTGCCACTTGCTGACCCTTCAGCTTCTCCTCCATAGAGACCCTGAGCCCCAGTTCCCTTTAGTGCTGAGACTTGGCAGGTCCAAGGCATGGCCTAAGGCTCCTCTTTTGGGCTAGTGAGGAGGTGCCAGCTCTGTGCACCTTCTTCTGCAGTGTCACGTTGATCCAGGTTTGTAATGTGGGTGGAAGGGACCCAGGGACCTTCTTGTGGGGTTTTGAATGGGTGCTGGGACTCAGAGGTGGCTGAGCCAAGTGTGTCCTGCTGGGTCTGCTGCCTGGAGGTGTTTGTTGTGAGTATCACAGGATCCCAGAGTCACCAGGCTGGAGAAGCCCTTGAAGCCCCTGGAGTCCAACCATCCCTGTCCTGTGCTGCCCCAGATCCCTGAGCACCTCATCTCCCCTCTGTTCAACACCCCCAGGGCTGGGGACTCAGCCCCCTCCCTGGGCAGCCTGGGCCACAGCCCCCCAGCTCTGCCAGGGAAGAACTTTGCCCTCCCAGCTGAGCTGAGCCTGCCCTGGCCCAGCTTGAGCCCATTGCCCCTCCTCCCAGCTCCTGGCCCCTGGCTGAAGAGACCAGCGCCCACCTCTCTGCACCCTCCTGCCAGGGCAGGGCAGGGCAGGGGGGAGAAGGGCTCCCCTCAGCCTCCTCTGCTCCAGCCTCAACACCCCCAGCTCCCTCAGCCGCTCCTCGCAAGCTTTGCTGCTCTCCAGCCCCTTCCCCAGCCTGGTTGCCCTTCTCTGGACACGCTCCAGGACCTCCATGGCCTTCTTGGAGTCAGGGGCCCACAGCTGCCCCCAGCACTCCAGCTGCAGCCTCCCCAGGGACCAGCCCAGGGGCACAATCCCTGCCCTGGCCCTGTGGCCACGCTGGCTCTGACACAAGCCAGGATGCCCTTGGCCTTCCTGGCCCCCGGGCACACTGCTGCCTCCTGGGCAGTCCCAGTCCCCCAACACCCCCAAACCATTTGTGGGCTTAAAAGCTGGAACCCAGCATCCCACCCATGGCTTTTCTTCTTCAGAAACACTGGGACCTGCAGTTAATCATCAACTGGGAGTGGGGAGGGGCTGGCAGGGGCTGCCCAGAGAGGGGGTGGGTGCCCCTGTGTCTGGGGGTGTTGAAGGCCAGGTTGGCTGGGGCCCTGGGCAACCTTGTGTAGCTCCAGGCCTGGAGGTTGGTGGCCCTGCCTGTGGCAGGGGGTTGGAGCTCTGGGACCCTTGGGGTCCCTTCTAACCCATGCCAGTCTGGGATTCCCTGACAGCTGTGGTCATGGAAAGTTGGATTCTTGCATATTAAGGAGAGGAACCCACATAAAATCCCAGGTTTTGGATGAGCAGAGACAGCAGCTCCCCTGAAGCAGCCAGCAGTGATCCACCAAGCCCCCTCATGCCTTCTTACCCAAGGCCAAGGCCATGCTTTCTGCTCCAAACACCATTTAGGTCCAACCCCTCTGTTAAAGCTCCCCAAAGCTTCAGTCCCAAGATGTGCTCACCAAAAGCACTGCAAACAGCATTCCCCACTACCATCCAGCTCCTGTTTTCACCTGGAAAACTTCAAAACCATGATTTAAACTCAGCCTGGAAAGTTTCCAGCCTGGAAATAACCCAACCCTCCTCCCCCTTTCCCTTCCCCTTCAAGCTTTGCATAGCTCACTGCTGGTTAAACTGTGCCAGCTCACTCCACCAAGCACTCACCAACCCTTGGTGTGTCCAGAAGCCAGAGTCACCTCCAACCAGGTTGTGTTCAAACAGGTTCAGGAGACCTTTTCCCCTTTATTTGGAGTCAAAAATGCATCAGGATGGGTTCAATGAAAGGTCCTGAGATGGTGTGAAGGCAAAGCTTCAATGGAGTAAAAAAAGGGCTTGGTTTGGGGAGGATTTTTAGTCTTGAGAAACAAAACCAGAAGGTTTTAATCTGATTTTCAGCCCTATTGGCAAGGAAAAGGAAGGAGAGAACAACAAAAAGAGAGATGAAGCAGATAACTGAGGCTTCCTCACATGATAAGGAAGCCTTGGGGCTGTCAGCAAGATGAGTCTTGGGTGAGGAGAGCGTTAGGGACCAGTGGGATGCTGGGGTGATGCTCAGGGTGGCTTTTTATATTCCTTAATGTGCAAGAATCCCCCTTTCCATGACCACAGCTGTCAGAGAATTCCAGTCTGGGCTGGGTTGGGAGGGACCCCAAGGGTCCCAGAGCTCCAACCCCCTGCCACAGGCAGGGCCACCAACCTCCAGGCCTGGAGCTACACAAGGTTGCCCAGGGCCCCAGCCAACCTGGCCTTCAACACCCCCAGGGACAGGGGCACCCACCCCCTCTCCTGGGAGGTATTTGCTGGTCAGAGATATTCTAAAGAGGAGAAAAGAGAAGGAATGGGCTTCAGCTTCTCTTTGCCTTTCAGGGCTGAGCCTGGGTTTGTGTCCCAGGGAAGGATTAGCTGAGCCTGAGAAGGGGAAAGGAGGAACTTGTCTAAGGGGGGTAGAAACACAGCATGGGGAGAGCTCTTGGGTTGGGATTGTGGTTACAGCTGGGAATCCCTCAAGGATCGGTCGGTCCTGGACCTTCTGAGGGTCTACTCAAAGCCAGGACCTGCTGCCAGCACAGGGAAGAGCCACCAGGAACATGGGAATGGGGACACACCAGGAGCAGAGGAGCAGAGAAACAGAGACTGGGCTGGGTTGGGAGGGACCCCAAGGGTCCCAGAGCTCCAACCCCCTGCCACAGGCAGGGCCACCAACCTCCAGGCCTGGAGCTACACAAGGTTGCCCCAGCCAACCTGGCCTTGGCCATGTCTGTAAGCACCTCGTTGGTGGGACCTTGTGTCTTTGGAATATCAAGGGCTCCACAAAAGTGGAGATGATTTTGGGATCCATCTGGGATAAGGGGGAAAAACCCAAACAACCAAGGGAGGGTCACAGGCCTTCAAGTTGGTGGTGTGTGTGTGTCATCTGCAGCTGCTTCTGGTCTAGGGAGGCGTTTGGTTTGGGTTAAAAACACCTTCATGTATATAGAACCATGGGATGTGTTGGGTGGGCAGGGACCTTCTGAGCCCACCCAGTCCCACCCTGCAGTGAGCAGGGACATCTTCACTAGAGCAGGTTGCCCAGAGCCCCATCCATCCTGACCCTCTCAGCTCACTGTCTCACAAGGTCAGATTTGGGGATGTTTCTCCTCAACACCCTCCTTCTCCCATCACCCAAACTACCTCAGCAGCCAGGAAGTGATCTCCTCTCATGTCAACAGCAGCCAAGCACGTGATGATTTCACCAGCTGGATCAAAGGAGGAGATCCAGGTTCTGAGCAGCATCTGAGACACCAGTTCCTCTCCTCTGACATCCAGAGCTAAAAATAAAGAGCTGTGGGAAAAGTACTTAGATCCTTGGAGGAAAGATAAGGGACATTCTTCATTTGAGGGCTACTTTGCTCCTCTGGAGCTGACAAAGCCTTTACTGGATGGAAAAGAACCTTCACTGGGGTGGTGAGGATGTGTTGGAGTGATGGGATGGCATCCAGAGGGACTGGGCAGGATGGAGAAGTGGGGCCAGGGGAACCTCATGAGGTTCAACAAAGCCAAGAGTTATCCCCCTGTTATCCAGACAGGGCAGGAGATGCAGGAGCAGCCCTGAGGGAAAGGACTTGTGGGGAGAAGCTGGACAGGAGCCACCCATGTGCATCTGCAGCCCAGAAGGCCAAGCCCATCCTGGGCTGCATCCCCAGCAGTGTGGGCAGCAGGTCCAGAGAGGGGATTGTCCCCTCTGCTCTGCTCTGCTCCGGGGAGACCTCACCTGGAATCCTGCGTCCAGCTCTGGAGCCCTCAGCACAAGGAGGACATGGAGCTCTTGGAGCGGGGCCAGAGGAGCCCCGAGGATGATGCGAGGGCTGGAGCAGCTCTGCTCTGGAGCCAGGCTGGGAGAGCTGGGCTGGGGCAGCCTGGAGCAGAGGAGGCTGCGGGGGGACCTTAGAGCCCCTTCCAGCCCCTGAGAGGTGCCTGTAGGAAAGCTGGGAAGAACTGTTCCCCAGGGCACGGAGCGCCAGGACGAGGGGCCATGGGTTCAACTGCAGCAGGGCAGGCTCACAGGAGACCTGGGGAAGAAGCTCTTCCCTCTGAGGGTGGGTGGGTGGGGAGACCCCAGGTTGCCCAGAGAGGTGGGGGAGGCCCCATCCCTGGAGACATTTGGGGTCAGGGTGGATGGGGCTCTGAGCACCCTGCTCTAGTGAAGATGTCCCTGTCACTGCAGGGTGGGACTGGATGGGCTCAGAAGGTCCCTGCCCACCTCATGCTCTGTGAGCTGCAGGCAGGGATGACCCTGGGGAGATAGAAAGCAACTCAGACTAAGTAGAAGGGCAAGAAGCTTGTGGTGTGATGTGCCCATGGGAAGCACCAGGAAGTCCTCAACACTTGTCCAGTTTGAGCCTTGATGTCCTTTCCTCTCCAGCCTGGCTGGTACCTCCCCATCCCTCACCCACCACACACGCTTCTGGACTGTTGGAGCATCTCCTGGCATGGTTGGGATGCTGATCCTTGGGCCAAGGTTACCTTAAGCAGATACTTTAGGTGGAGCTGGCTTGACTCAGATCCCCTTCTTCACGTTCCTTTGCAGGAACCATTGCCACCCTGTCAGCCAACCCTGTAGAACCTTTGAGAAGACCAGCTGGCTGCTTTTTCCCTCCTCCTTCTTCTGTTGTAGTATGAAACCTGAGTTCCCCAGTGTGTATCTTGGAAGCAGAGGGTTAACTTCCCTAGGAGACACCAGCCCTGAGTTCCTGAGATCTGATTTTCCCCCTTGCTCCTTAATCTTGACTGACTTTTGCATCACCATGGTAATGGGCAGAGGGTTTTACATAATTTCTCCTCTTTTCAATCCTTCCCTGTGGAAAAAGAGATCAACTGCTCTTTCCTGACCCCAAACTGGGCAGTGCTAAACCCTGGGCTCCTTCATCTCCTACTTTGTGGTCCCACCTCCGTTGTCTGGGTTGTTCTTTTGGTTTGGGGTTTGTTTTCTTCTCTGGAGCTTTTATCAGGCCAGGCTGGGGGGAGCTGCTGGAGAGGAGCTCTGTGGAGAAGGACCTGGGGGTGCTGGGGGGTGACAGGGTGGCCATGAGCCAGCAGTGTGCCCTGGGGCTGAGAGAGACAATGGGATCCTGGGGGCATCAGGAGGAGTGTGGGCAGCAGGTCCCAGGAGGGGATCCTCCCCCTCTGCTCTGCCCTGCTCAGGCCCAGACACACCAGGTTGGAGAAGCCCTTGAAGCCCCTGGAGTCCAACCGTCCCTGTCCTGTGCTGCCCCAGATCCCTGAGCCCCCAGCCCTGGGGGTGTTGAACAGAGGGGAGATGAGGTGCTTAGGGAGATGGTTTAGCTTAGGACAGGGATGGTTGGAATTCATGGGCTTCAAGGGCTTCTCCCAGAACCAGGGAGCAGATCCCCTCTCAGGCTGCTTCTCTCCAGGCTCAACAGCCCCAGCTCCCTCAGCCTTTCCTCCCAGGGGAGATGCTCCAGGCCCTTCAGCATCTTCAGAGCCTCCTCTGGACTCTCTCCAGGAGATCCCTGGCTGGTTGATCCCAGGGAGCCCAGAGCTGGACACAACACTCCAGCTGGGGCCTGAGCAGGGCAGAGCAGAGGGGGAGGATCCCCTCCTGGGACCTGCTGCCCACACTCCTCCTGATGCCCCCAGGATCCCATTGTCTCTCTCAGCCCCAGGACACACTGCTGGCTCATGGCCACCTCTCTACAAGCTCCCTTCAGGTAGTTGTAGGTGGGGAGAAGGGCTCCCCTCAGCCTCCTCTGCTCCAGCCTCAACACCCCCAGCTCCCTCAGCCGCTCCTCGCAAGCTTTGCTGCTCTCCAGCCCCTTCCCCAGCCTGGTTGCCCTTCTCTGGACACGCTCCAGGACCTCCATGGCCTTCTTGGAGTCAGGGGCCCACAGCTGCCCCCAGCACTCCAGCTGCAGCCTCCCCAGGGACCAGCCCAGGGGCACAATCCCTGCCCTGGCCCTGTGGCCACGCTGGCTCTGACACAAGCCAGGATGCCCTTGGCCTTCCTGGCCCCCGGGCACACTGCTGCCTCCTGGGCAGTCCCAGTCCCCCAACACCCCCAGGTCCTTCTCAAGCAATCCACACTAGCCACAAGAAACAGGTGAAATTTGGGTATTTATAAAGCAGATTTTCTTGTTTAGGCTGGGCCCTAATTTTTGGGAAACACCCTCTGGCCTCACATGCTTCACATCACCCTCACCAGGGGCCTGGGTTACACCTTGAAGGTGCTTTGTCGCCCTTCACTGCCTCCCATCCCTGCTTAAAGGTCACTGAGTTCTCTGCTTATTACCAACACCCTTTGTGACCCTCCTAAATCCACTCAGGAATGTGTTTCACTGCTTAAATCAGCTTTGGGTGTCCTCCTCCCCCACCCCTCTTTTTCCACACCGTGTTTGGAGCTGAAGGAGCCTGTTTGAAAGTTCACAGAGATGTTGCTTTTCATAGACTGGGCTGGGTTGGGAGGGAGCCCAAGGGTCCCAGAGCTCCAACCCCCTGCCACAGGCAGGGCCACCAACCTCCAGGCCTGGAGCTCCACAAGGTTGCCCAGGGCCCCAGCCAACCTGGCCTTCAACACCCCCAGACACAGGGGCACCCACCCCCTCTCTGGGCAGCCCCTGCCAGCCCCTCCCCACTCTCTCTGCAAAGAACTTCCCCCCAAGCTCTCCTCTCCCCCTTCCCTCCTCCAGCTTCACTCCAGCCCCCTTGTCCTGCCAGGCTCTGCCCTTCCCAAGAGCTGATTCCCCTCCTGCTCCTCGGGTCCCTTCAGGGACGGGCAGGCTGCAATGAGGTCCCCCCAGAAGCAGCCTTCTCTTCTCCAGGCTGAGCCAGCCCAGCTCCCTCAGCCTCTCTCCGCAGGGGAGCTGCTCCAGCCCTCTCAGCATCTCCGGGGCTCCTCTCACCCCTCTCCAACAGCCCCACATCTTCCTTGGGTTGGGGCCCCAGCTCTGGACACAGGACTCCATCTAGCCCTTCCCTCCTCCAGCTTCACTCCAGCCCCCTTGTCCTGCCAGGCTCTGCCCTTCCCAAGAGCTGATTCCCCCCTTCTCCCCCCATCAGCATTCCTACTTAGAATTATTTCCTTCCAGATGAAAATCCCCTTGAAGCACTCCTGCTTTTACTCTGGGAGAGGAGAGGGCAGGACGGCGGGAGAGGAGAGGGAGAGGAAGAGGAGAGGGAGAGGAAGAGGAGAGGAGGGGGAGAGGAGGAGGAGAGGAGAGGGAGAGGAGAGGGTGGAGGAGAGGAGAGGGAGGGGAGAGGAGAGAGGAGGAGGAGAGGAGAGGGAGAGGAGAGGAGAGGAGAGGAGGAGAGGAGAGGAGAGAGGAGAGGAGAGGAGAGGGAGAGGGAGAGGAGAGGGGAGGAGGAGAGGAGGGGGAGAGGGAGAGGAGAGGGAGGAGGAGAGGAGGGGGAGGGGAGAGGAGAGGGAGGGAGAGGAGGAGGAGGGGAGAGGAGAGGAGAGGAGGGGAGAGGAGAGGAGAGGAGAGGGAGAGGAGAGGAGAGGGAGAGGAGAGGAGAGGGGAGGAGAGGAGAGGACTGATTTGCATTTGGGGTATTTCTGGACCTGAGGGCACCAGTAAGAGAAACATCAGGGGTTTGATTAAAATAAAAAAGCCCAATAAAAAGATGCTGGGAGTTATCAAAGGGACTGGAAGGGAATGTGGATAAAGGAAAAGCTTTTAAAAGCTGCAAAAATAGAATCCTAAAGGGAATCAAGACACTTACAAGGGAGGAAAAGCTTCAAACTGGCCTTTAACTGCGTTGTACTGGTTCCATGTTCAACTAGCACCAGCTCGGAGCTCAGGATGGTGCTGGTGTCCCTCTGCTCAGCACTGGGGAGGCTGCAGCTGGAGTGCTGGGATCTTGGAGGTTGTAGAGAGATGAGTGATGGTCTCTTGAACCAGGGGCCAGGAGCTGGGAGGAGGGGCAATGGGCTCAAGCTGGGCCAGGGCAGGCTCAGCTCAGAGCTGAAGGCCGTTCCCCTGGGCCTGGCCCTCCCTGCCCTGGGCACCAGCCCCTCTCCAGCTCTCCTGGCCTTGTTTGCCTGAACCTTTGGGGTCCTTCCCACCCAAAATTCCAGCACCTGCTCCAACGTGGTCGCTCCAAGAAGTGACCCCCCCCAGTCCCTAAACCTGTTTCTAGAAGCTTCAGGACGTTTTCACCTGGGTGTGGTGATGGAACCATGGTCCTGCTTTGGGCTTCTAGGAAGAGGGGGAGTTTTTAATGCAGAGCTGGGACTGGAGAGGTGCTGGGTGCTGCAGCTGGAGTGCTGGGGGCAGCTGTGGGCCCCTGACTCCAAGAAGGCCATGGAGGTCCTGGAGCGTGTCCAGAGAAGGGCAACCAGGCTGGGGAAGGGGCTGGAGAGCAGCAAAGCTTGCGAGGAGCGGCTGAGGGAGCTGGGGGTGTTGAGGCTGGAGCAGAGGAGGCTGAGGGGAGCCCTTCTCCCCCCTGCCCTGCCCTGCCCTGCCCTGGCAGGAGGGTGCAGAGAGGTGGGCGCTGGTCTCTTCAGCCAGGGGCCAGGAGCTGGGAGGAGGGGCAATGGGCTCAAGCTGGGCCAGGGCAGGCTCAGCTCAGCTGGGAGGGCAAAGTTCTTCCCTGGCAGAGCTGGGGGGCTGTGGCCCAGGCTGCCCAGGGAGGGGGCTGAGTCCCCAGCCCTGGGGGTGTTGAACAGAGGGGAGATGAGGTGCTCAGGGAGCTGGGGCAGCACAGGACAGGGATGGTTGGATTTGAATGATCTCAAAGGGCTTTCCCAACCTTGTACTTCTGGGATTCTGAGGTTGGGCAGCCCTGCTGACAAAGGAGCTGCTCCTCCTTTCATTTTACTGTGGTTCCTGTCCCTCTTGGCACCTGGATGGCTTTGTGGTGGAAACGTAGTGGCTTCAAGGTTATTCCCACAGCTTTGAGCCACTCAGGGCACACAGGTAAACAACAGGAATGCCCTTGGGTCTGTGGAGAAACCCTGTGCTTGGCCCCAGGTCATGTCCTTGCCTGTGCTGTTAAAATCCAGGTCACTTGGGGATGGTTTGGTGCCTGGACACGCAGTGAATCCCTTGTTTTGGCTGAAGGAAAGCTCTCCAAAAATCCCTTTGGCTGTAGCTAGGAGGGAAAAAAATAGGAGGAGAAGATAAGAAATAAACCACCCAACGTGATCTGTGCTTTGGAATCCCCTGAAACTGGTGCCATGAAGCAGAAAGCTGCTTATTAAGCAGCCTTTGTCTGGTTGCCTTTGAATTTCCAAGGGAGTAGAGCAGATGGTTGTGCTGTTGGGTTGTGTGGGAATGCCTGTTGTAGGTATGGAGTGCAGTACAAGTGTGTGTATGTGTGTATACACCCCCCCCCCCACGAGTTTCTCCTCTCTCCTCCAACCTTCCCTCCCTTTCCCCACTTGCAAGGTGGGTGCTTTGCTGCCTTTCTTAGAGGGAGCAAGGATTGTTTGGAAGAAAATCCTTCCTGGGCAAGAAATCCTTACCATTCCCAGTCTTCAGCAGGGTTGTACCAGCACATTCTGGCTCTACAGGCTTTTATTCCCCTTTCTTATCACACTTGGCTGCTGGGAAATTCCAGGACAGCGTTGGGAGTTAACAGGATCCTCCAACTAGGTAATTTCCCCAAGATCTGGGTGCTTGGGGTTCTTTTGTCTCTTTATAAAACACACCATGTGCTTGTGTCTGTCAGCAAAAGAAGTGGAGATGGTGGTGGTGGTGGTGGAGGAGATGGTGGCGGTGGTGGAGGAGATGGTGGCGGTGGTGGAGGAGATGGTGGCGGTGGTGGAGGAGATGGTGGCGGTGGTGGAGGAGATGGTGGCGGTGGTGGAGGAGATGGTGGCGGTGGTGGAGGAGATGGTGGCGGTGGTGGAGGAGATGGTGGCGGTGGTGGAGGAGATGCTGGAGCAGCACAGCTCAGCCTCTCCTCCTGCTCTCTCACCTGAGGAAGGGAGAAGCCTTTCTCCGCGCCGACCTCTCCTGGTGCAAGAACCCAATGAGGTGTTTCTCTCCTTCCCTTGGCCAAAAAGCCTTGGAAAAGGTTAAATATCAGGTACTTTGAGGCTAAAGAACAGGAGCCTTCCCTCTGGGGCTGTGTTTGTGTAGGGAGGAAGGGTCTTCCACCTGCTCCTTCCCTCTGTGCCAGCAGTTCAGCTGTGTCGGGCATCACCTTGGAGTGAAAACTCCTTTGGCTGCTGCCCAAGCTTTTGTTTAAGGTTGCTTTCACTTTCCAGCCAGGTCCTTTTTCTGCTCTTCCATGCCTGCCCCTGCTGGCAAGAGAAGTAGGAGGGGGAGGAAGGTCAGGGAGCTGCTTGTTTCCCTCCTGACGTAGCTCTGCGCCGCGTTTTCCTGCTCTCGCTGCGGTTGAGTGGCCTTGCCTTCTGTTGTCCTGGTTGTCCCCAAGAGTCACACAATCCCAGACACACCAGGTTGGAGAAGCCCTTGAAGCCCCTGGAGTCCAACCATCCCTGTCCTGTGCTGCCCCAGCTCCCTGAGCACCTCATCTCCCCTCTGTTCAACACCCCCAGGGCTGGGGACTCAGCCCCCTCCCTGGGCAGCCTGGGCCACAGCCCCCCAGCTCTGCCAGGGAAGAACTTTGCCCTCCCAGCTGAGCTGAGCCTGCCCTGGCCCAGCTTGAGCCCATTGCCCCTCCTCCCAGCTCCTGGCCCCTGGCTGAAGAGACCAGCGCCCACCTCTCTGCACCCTCCTGCCAGGGCAGGGCAGGGCAGGGCAGGGGGGAGAAGGGCTCCCCTCAGCCTCCTCTGCTCCAGCCTCAACACCCCCAGCTCCCTCAGCCGCTCCTCGCAAGCTTTGCTGCTCTCCAGCCCCTTCCCCAGCCTGGTTGCCCTTCTCTGGACACGCTCCAGGACCTCCATGGCCTTCTTGGAGTCAGGGGCCCACAGCTGCCCCCAGCACTCCAGCTGCAGCCTCCCCAGGGACCAGCCATGGGGCACAATCCCCTCCCTAGACATTGGTCTAAAAACACTGGTGAGCTCAGATTGAAGCAGCCTAAGCCCCTCTCCATCTGAAGACCAGTGTGTGGTCTGGTGGCTTGGCTTGCTGCTGTCCTCAGCTTTGTTTCTTTCCCTGCTCAGTCTTTATTTTGGTGGAGCAAAGCAACCTTGTGCTCCCCAAAGCAAAGCACCGAGCGGCTGAGAAAACAGTTGCTGTGGAAACAGAGTGTAGTGAAGTTACTACAGTGAGAATGGGGCTACAAAGGCTTCATTTCTCTTTGGGCTTTGATAATCAAGTCATAAAGTGTTGGAGCAGTTCCTCAGGGTGCTTCTCTACAGGGTCTCCCTGTGAATGTTGTTGAGGCAAGAGGGTTCTCCAGAGCAGCGTTGGTGTATCCTGGAGGTGGGATGTCCCCAGGGCAATAGGGAAGACAGAGGTCATAGAATTATAGAAAGGTTGGGGTTGGGAGGGAGCCCAAGGGTCCCAGAGCTCCAACCCCCTGCCACAGGCAGGGCCACCAACCTCCAGGCCTGGAGCTCCACAAGGTTGCCCAGGGCCCCAGCGAACCTGGCCTTCAACACCCCCAGGGACGGGGCACCCACCCCCTCTCTGGGCAGCCCCTGCCAGCCCCTCCCCACTCTCTCTGCAAAGAACTTCCCCCCAAGCTCTCCTCTCCCCCTTCCCTCCTTTAGCTGGGTCAATGAAGAGTGAGAAGAAGCCAGGAATAAGCTTCTCCATCCTAGTGCAGTGGGAATATTACAGAACCACAGAACATCAGGAGTTTAAGGGACCTTGAAAGCTCATCTAGTCCAACCCCTCTGCCAGAGCAGGGTCACCCAGACTAAATCCCACAGGAAAGCATCCATGTGGGGTTTGAATGCCTCCAGAGAAGGAGACTCCCCAACCTCTCTGGGCAGCCTGTCCCAGCACTCCATCACCCTCCCAGTGACCAAGTTCCTCCTTAGATCAAGAGTTTCCTGGACATCTTGGGTGTTTCTTGGTGCCTGCAGCGATGTCCTTGGCTGGGCAGGCTCTGGCATTGCATTGCTTGGTTGGTATCCAAAGGAAAGCTGTTGGATCATCAAACCTGGAAAGCACTATGTTCTTGGACACTCCTTTTGTTTGTCTTGTGGTTGGTGGCACATGTGGTTTGTAGGTTTGGTGGTTGTTCTTCAGCTCTGGAAACCTTTTGTTAGGAAAGGCTGGGAAACAAGGGCTGGGAGTAGAGGAGCACCAATATGTAATTACTTAGTAGTAATTATTAGGCAGTCCTAATAATCATCTAATTACACAGCACAAGGGAAGGCTGGGAAGGGAAAGCCTGTGGATGAAGAGGGTTTTGTTTGCACATGGCTGGTGATGGACCCCTGGAATGAGGAGCTTTGGGAGGAAGGTTGGTCCCTTCGTTTCCCTCAGGGATGCTCCAAGTTGGTGGTTGTACCCAAGACACAAATCCATGGCTCTGTGTTCTGTCTGCTTCAATGCACAGACCTGCTTCACCAGGGGGAGGAGGAGGAGGAGGATGGCTGGACCTTTGTTGAAGCTTTGGCTTCAACTTTTTACACCTGTCTGAGCGTTCCCCACCTCTTTGGTTTAATTTTTCTGGGAGGGTAAGGCCTTAGAATCAGAGAATCCCAGCCTGGGCTGGGTTGGGAGGGAGCCCAAGGATCCCAGAGCTCCAACCCCCTGCCACAGGCAGGGCCACCAACCTCCAGGCCTGGAGCTACACAAGGTTGGAAGAAGCAGCTGGATATATTCAAAAGACACCAGCTTTTCATTGATAGAAGTTTTTAGGGCTGGGGGACACCCTCCAAGACCCCAAAATATCAGGAAGGGCTTTCTCTGTTCCCATAAATTCTGGGTTACTGGTGTGTGGAGTCAGAGAATCCCAGACTGGGCTGGGCTGGGAGGGAGCCCAAGGGTCCCAGAGCTCCAAACCCCTGCCACAGGCAGGGCCACCAACCTCCAGGCCTGGAGCTCCACAAGGTTGCCCAGGGCCCCAGCCAACCTGGCCTTCAACACCCCCAGGGACGGGGGCACCCACCCCCTCTCTGGGCAGCCCCTGCCAGCCCCTCCCCACTCTCTCTGCAAAGAACTTCCCCCCAAGCTCTCCTCTCCCCCTTCCCTCCTCCAGCTTCACTCCAGCCCCCTTGTCCTGCCAGGCTCTGCCCTTCCCAAGAGCTGATTCCCCTCCTGCTCCTCGGGTCCCTTCAGGGACGGGCAGGCTGCAATGAGGTCCCCCCAGAAGCAGCCTTCTCTTCTCCAGGCTGAGCCAGCCCAGCTCCCTCAGGGCAGGTTCAGCTGGCAGGGATGGATGGAGAATGGGGATGCAGGACAACTCCACCAAGGCCACCTTGGATGGGACAGGCTGTAGGATGGCCGTACCAGTGAGGCTTCTCATGGAACTGGGACTGGCAAACTGGGAAGTGAGGAGGGATGGATTTATTTTTAAGCCTGTGCCAGCCAGTGCCCAGGTATAAATAATGGAGTGTGATGGGGTTATTTTGAGTAACAGCACATGGAGCTGGCACAGACACAGCTGGGCTAATTGATTTAATGAATTTTAATTTTCCAGCATGTATTCTTGACACCACGTTACCCAAGAGGCAGCAGCGTGCCCAGGCAGGCAGGAGGGGTGACCGTACCCTGGGGCACATCCAGCCCAGGGAGGGGATTGTCCCGCTCTGCCCTGCGCTGGGGCGGCCTCACCTCCAGTCCTGGGGACAGGAAACTGTGGGAGAGGGTCTGGCAGTGAGGATGGGGAAGGGCTGGAGGGGAAGGCTCCTGAGGAGAGGCTGAAGGGCTTGAGGAGGCCCTGGAGAAGAGGAGGCCGAGGGGAGACCTCACCCTGGGCTGTGGGGAGCGAGGGGGCAGCGCTGATCCCTCTCCTCTCTTTGGGGAGCAGGGACAGAGCCCGAGGGGACGGGGTGAAGCTGCCCCAGGGGAGGTTTAGGCTGGGTGTCAGGAAGAGGTTCTGTGCTGAGAGGGGGTCGGGCGCTGGCACAGGCTCCCCAGGGAAGGGGTCCCAGCCCCGAGCTGGGCTGAGGGCAGGAAGTGTCTGGGTGATGGGCTCAGTGCCCCGCTCAGGCTGGGCTGGGCCTGTGTGGAGCTGGGCCTGGGACTTGATGGGCCCCACAGGTCCCTGCCAGCTCAAGAGATTCAAGGATTCTAGGATTCTATGACACCAAAGCAATTAAGAACATATCAGGGAAAGTGAAGTGTTTCGGTGGTGTACTTAAATTTTGCAATACATTTCAGGCAGTCTTGTCCCACACCCTCTTCTGGAGGGCTGGAGAAGGCCTTTGCTTTGCATCCAAGTCTTCAGTCATTGAGGATAGCAGAGAAAATCCCCCATATGAAGCCACAGTCAATTATAATTCTCTAAGCACCGAGTCCATCTCTCCATTCCCTGTCACAGTGACTTTGATCCATCAAGACAGGCTGGGCTGGGCCTGTGTGGAGCTGGGCCTGGGCCTCAGTGGGCCTCACAGGTCCCTGCCAGCCATGGGGCGGCCTCACCTCCAGTCCTGGGGCAGGTTTGGGCACCACAGGACAAGAGGGACAGGAAACTGTGGGAGAGTGTCTGGCAGTGAGGATGGGGAAGGGCTGGAGGGGAAGGCTCCTGAGGAGAGGCTGAAGGGCTTGAGGAGGCCCTGGAGTCCAGGCTGCCCAGAGGTGGAGCTGGGCCTGGGCCTCAGTGGGCCTCACAGGTCCCTGCCAGCCATGGGGCGGCCTCACCTCCAGTCCTGGGGCAGGTTTGGGTGCCACAGGACAAGAGGGACAGGAAACTGTGGGAGAGTGTCTGGCAGTGAGGATGGGGAAGGGCTGGAGGGGAAGGCTCCTGAGGAGAGGCTGAAGGCCCTGGGCTTGCCCAGCCTGGAGAAGAGGAGGCCGAGGGGAGACCTCACCCTGGGCTGTGGCTTCCTGCTGAGGGGAGTGACGAATAGAATCACAGCCTGGTCTGGGTTGGGAGGGACCCCAAGGGTCACAGAAAAATCAGACCTGGCTAGGGGAAAACTTGCTTGTTGGAGCTGTGGTGTTCATCCTCATGGGTGAGCGATCACTGCTTCTCTTCCCAATGCCACCATCACCGTGACCATGCAGCCCACAGGCCTCTTCCCTAGAGGTACCTGCAGCAGTTTCCCCTGTGGTGCTGTGGAATTCAACCTCTGTCTGGGCAGTTTTCCAAGGAAACAAGTACCCAGGGTTCTTGCTGACCTCTTGAAGAGCCCTCCATGTTCTCTCCTGTTAGGCACCTACTTTGTTTCACCCCTTTTCCCTGGGGGATAATTACTCTCTGTTTCCACACTGTTTGCTCGTGGTTGTATTTGCTGCTGGGTCCCTTCTTGGGGTTTCAGCAGCTTGTGTGGTGTCTGAATGAGCAATTAAAACATTTCCTGGGCTCCATCAGCAGAGGGGTGGCAGCAGGGACAGGGAGGGGATTGTCCCTCTCTGCTGGCCCCAGCTGGAGTCCTGTGTCCAGAGCTGGGGCCCCAGGACAAGAGAGATGTGGGGCTGTTGGAGAGGGGTCAGAGGAGCCCCGGAGATGCTGAGAGGGCTGGAGCAGCTCCCCTGCGGAGAGAGGCTGAGGGAGCTGGGCTGGCTCAGCCTGGAGAAGAGAAGGCTGCTTCTGGGGGGACCTCATTGCAGCCTGCCCGTCCCTGAAGGGACCCGAGGAGCAGGAGGGGAATCAGCTCTTGGGAAGGGCAGAGCCTGGGAGGGTTGCTGGGGAGCAGCAGCTGGGTCACTGCATGGTTGACTGATGCTCCTTTTCAAACAGGCTTTTTTGGGGGGGGGGTTTAATTTATGAAGAGGGAAGAAAAAACCTAACAAAAAAAGAGAAACTTTTAGAAAAATAGGTTAATCAGCAGCTCCAAACATGTGAAGTGAGCTGCTGCTGACACCCAAGAGGCACCAGCTTAATTAAACACGTGAAGCTGTGATTTATTTTTGTGAAACTGGGTAGTTTGTTTAAATTTTGGGGGGTTTTTGGTGGGTTTTTTGTGTCCTTTCTTTTCTTTTTTTAACATAAATGTGAGCTCAGGGGGAGGATTTATGTGTGGCAACTCTTGGGTGCAGCAGACCTTTTGAGGAGGTCTTGGGGTGTGAGCACAAACCTGGTTGGTTGGAGTTTTTCTTTCTTTTCCTTAAGGAAATGAAACTAGGTGGAAGGTTTGGGTTGGTTCTCCAACCAACAAGCCACACAAGGCAGCCTGCCCCTCTCTTCCTTCTCATCCCAACAGGAGAACAAGAAGAGATCTGGAACATTGTCCTGCTGAGGAGCAGCTCAGCATCCTGGCTGGTGTCAGGAATAGTGTGGGCAGTAGGTCTGGGGAGGGGATTGTGCCCCTGGGCTGGTCCCTGGGGAGGCTGCAGCTGGAGTGCTGGGGCAGCTGTGGGCCCCTGACTCCAAGAAGGCCATGGAGGTCCTGGAGCGTGTCCAGAGAAGGGCAACCAGGCTGGGGAAGGGGCTGGAGAGCAGCAAAGCTTGCGAGGAGCGGCTGAGGGAGCTGGGGGTGTTGAGGCTGGAGCAGAGGAGGCTGAGGGGAGCCCTTCTCCCCACCTACAACTACCTGAAGGGAGCTTGTAGAGAGGTGGCCATGAGCCAGCAGTGTGTCCTGGGGCTGAGAGAGACAAGGGGATCCTGGGGGCATCAGGAGGAGTGTGGGCAGCAGGTCCCAGGAGGGGATCCTCCCCCTCTGCTCTGCCCTGCTCAGGCCCAGACACACCAGGTTGGAGAAGCCCTTGAAGCCCCTGGAGTCCAACCATCCCTGTCCTGTGCTAAACCACATCCCTAAGCTGAGTCCCCAGCCCTGGGGATGTTGAACAGAGGGGAGATGAGGTGCTCAGGGATCTGGGGCAGCACAGGACAGGGATGGTTGGACTCCAGGGGCTTCAAGGGCTTTTCCAACCTGGTGACTCTGGGATCCTGTGAGATGGCTTCCAAGCAGCTGTTGGAAAAGATGGCTGGATCTCAGCTGCTGAGTGTAACAACATTTTTATGTGAAGAACTTTTTGCTGTGAAGTGTTGTTCTGAGATCCTTTTTTTCTGGGTTTTATTTTGTAGAGAGTTGAGTCTCTGTTGGTTTTCAAACATGGTTTGTTGCCTTCAGCTCCTCGGTGGGGACGTTGTGTCACTTCACTCTTTGCATTCCCATAGCATCCCAGACTGGGTTGGGTTGGAAGGGACCTCAAAGCCCATCCAGTCCCATGGGCATGGACACCTCTCCCCAGCCCCAGGCTGCTCAAGGCTCTATCCTTGAACACTTCCAGGGATGGGGCAGCCACCAGCTCCCTGGGCACCCTGTGCCAGGGTCTCACCACCCTCAGAGTGAAGAATTCCTTCCTAATATCCAATCTAAATCTCCCTCCTTCCAATTTAAACCCATTCCCCCTCATCCCATCACTCCAGCCCTTCTAAAAAGTCCCTCCCCAGCTTCCTTGTAGCTCCTTCAGGGACTGGAAGGCCATTATAAGATCTCCCTGGAGCCTTCTCCAGGCTGAACAACCTCCCTCAGCCTCTCTTCACAGGAGAGGGGCTCCAGCCCTCTGATCATCTTTGGGGCCTCCTCTGGACTTGTTCCAACAGCTCCACGTCCTCTTTATGTTGGGGACCCCAGAGCTGTCCCCAGCACTGCAGGTGGGGTCTCAGGAGAGTGCAGCAGAGGGGCAGAACCCACCCCCCTCCAGACCTGCTGGCCACACTCCATTTGATGCAGCCCAGGATGGGGTTGGCCTTCTGAGCTGTGAGCATGCATTGTCAGCTCATGTGGAGCTTCTCACCCCCCAGCACCCCCAAGTCCTTCTCTGCAGGGCTGCTCTCCAGCACATCATCCCCCAGCCTGGATTGTGGGACAGGATTCCCCTGTCCCAGGTGCAGGACTTGGCCTTGTTGAACCTCCTGAGGTTCACAAGTTCTGGTGTTAAACATCCCAGAGGAGCAGTGAGGTGGGAGCAGGGCTGCACAGCAGTGCCTTGGGGGGCTTCAAGGACATAGACACCTCAAGCTTGGCCAAGTAGGAAGCACAGAATATCAGTGCATGCCATGCTGGGACCCAAGGTGCTGTGAGTCCCTCCTCACCTCCTAGCTGACCTCACCAGCTTCAGTATGAAGAGACACCAAGGGAAAGGGTGGAAGTACCCACCAGCCACTGCTGAATGCTCATTAACTGGGTGAATTTGGCCACTCATTGTGCAGAACATCAGACTATATGATCAACCAAGGTCAAGTTGGATGGGACCCTGGGCAACCCTTGTGTAGCTCCAGGCCTGGAGGTTCCTGTGGCAGGAGGGTTGGAGCTCTGTGATCCTTGGGTTCCCTTCCAACCCAGCCCAGTTTGGGATTCTATGATTCTGGGAGCTTTCCAGTCGTTGGAGATGGGCTGTAGGACGTGCTGCTGCTCTTGCTGATGGCAATGCTAGAGCTTTGCTCCCCAGGGCTGGCTCTCAGGAGCTTGTAAGTGAGAAAAGGAGCAGCCATGGCTCTGCTGGCAGAGAATACCTCCAGAGATCCAACTTGCTTTGTGCCAGCACTGCCCTCTTCTTAACTCCTCAAAAAAGAGACAGGTTCTTCATGCCAGAGAAGCACTTGACTGGTAACGTGACCATCCCCTGAGCCTTCAATGAAAGATAAGGAGATCTTTGAGTGTTCTGGTCAATCCCCAAGGAAAACAAGTGGGGATTGGTTCCTGGGAAGAGGAGAAGCTGTTGGGTTGTTTTGTTGACTTTTAGGAGTTGCCAGGGGAGGACTAACTGGGGCTGGGTTGCATTTAATACCCCCACCAAGGGTCACCTAAAGCTCTGGAGAACGTGAAGGAGCAGCTCTGCCAAAGCCAGAGAGGGCTGGAAATGAGAGTTGGGAGGTTTAGGTGGATACCAAAACCTTATCAGTGTCCTTATTATCATTTTGGGTAAAGGCCAAAGCTGATTAGAAGGGGGAGGAAGTGGTTTTTCAGGCTGAAATTGTTCCAAGATGGTGGGGAGAAGAGAAACAAATCCAAGCTGCAGCTTAAGAAGTGGATTTGGGAAGGAGATGAAGTGCCACACTTGTGCTCTGTGGGAATGAGGAGCTGCTTTCCAGCCCAAGGCTGATGAGAGGGTAGGAGACACTTAGCAAACCCACTTCAAATCAGCAGTTGGAGATGATTTGCACCTAGGGAGCCTCAAATAATCAGCTGAAGAGATCCTTAGCCCTGCTGCCTTTTGATTGAAATCTTCTCTGAAGGCTGGATGAACTCCACAGGACTGGAGAAGTCCTAAAAATACCCCAGCTGCTTGAAAAGAAAGGCAAGGGAGGGAGGGGAGATATCTTGGGTGGAGCCTGGTTCCACCTCCCTGGGTGCTCAGTGGGGTGATGAAGAGCCTGGGATGGGATTCTGTTAACCAAGAGGGAGGAAGAGGTCACCTCAGTTTGATGTAGTGAAGGGTTAGACCACAGAGTCACCAGGCTGGGAAAGACCTTGAAGCCCCTGGAGTCCAACCATCCCTGTCCTAAGCTAAACCATCTCCCACAGCCCCACTGGTCTCTTCAGCCAGGGGCCAGGAGCTGGGAGGAGGGGCAATGGGCTCAAGCTGGGCCAGGGCAGGCTCAGCTCAGCTGGGAGGGCAAAGTTCTTCCCTGGCAGAGCTGGGGGGCTGTGGCACAGGCTGCCCAGGGAGGGGGCTGAGTCCCCAGCCCTGGGGGTGTTGAACAGAGGGGAGATGAGGTGCTCAGGGAGCTGGGGCAGCACAGGACAGGGATGGTTGGACTCCAGGGGCTTCAAGGGCTTCTCCAACCTGGTGTGTCTGGGCCTGAGCAGGGCAGAGCAGAGGGGGAGGATCCCCTCCTGGGACCTGCTGCCCACACTCCTCCTGATGCCCCCAGGATCCCATTGTCTCTCTCAGCCCCAGGACACGCTGCTGGCTCATGGCCACCTCTCTACAAGCTCCCTTCAGGTAGTTGTAGGTGGGGAGAAGGTCTCCCCTCAGCCTCCTCTGCTCCAGCCTCAACACCCCCAGCTCCCTCAGCCGCTCCTCGCAAGCTTTGCTGCTCTCCAGCCCCTTCCCCAGCCTGGTTGCCCTTCTCTGGACACGCTCCAGGACCTCCATGGCCTTCTTGGAGTCAGGGGCCCACAGCTGCCCCCAGCACTCCAGCTGCAGCCTCCCCAGGGACCAGCCCAGGGGCACGATCACCTCCCTGGTCCTGCTGGCCACAGGTTGCAGGCCAGGATGCTGCTGGGCTTCTTGGCCACCCAGACATACTGCTGGCTCATTCAACTGCCTGTTGATCAACACCCCCATGGTCTTTCTCCTCCAGACAGCTCTCAAGCCACTCCTCTCCAAGCCTGTAGCTTTGCATGGGGTTGTTTGTGACCCAAATGCAGGATTTGGCATTTGGCCTGGTTGAACCTCATCCCATTGGGCTCAGCCCATGGATCCAGCCTGGCCAGGTCCTTCTGTAGAGCCTTCCTACCCTCTGGCAGATCCACACTCCCACCAATCTTGGTATCATTGGCCTGTTTACTGAGGATGCACTTGATTCCCTCCTCCATCTCATCAATAAAGACATTAAACAGAACTGGTCCCAGTCCTGAGCCCTGGAGAAGGAAGGTTCATCTCCAGGAAAGCTTTGAGAAGGATGTTTCCTCCTCCAGGCATTGAGAAAGATGCTGGTTCTTGGGCTGGTGGACCAGGTGTGGGATGGTGTCTGTTCTGTCTCAGCCTGCTTCACGGGGTCTGGTGTGGAGACAGAAAGTCAGTGATGGGGTTGGGGGATAAGGAGAACCCCCACGTTAGTCTGGTGGGTTATCAAAAAGACTTGAGGAGTGCTGTCAATCATGGTGCACTCTTGGAACCTAGGGGGTACCAAATGCTCTTCAGAAGTGAGTGGTGGCTGGAAGCAACACCTAGAAATAAGCTATGGCATTGTAGTGGCTGCTGAAGAAAGGAGGGGTGGCTTCTCCACCACATGGCTCTGTCCACATCCTTTCCTTGTAGGGATAATTAGCTGAGGTTTCCCAGATTGGAAGTATTCCAAAAGTCAGGAGAAAGGATCTAAACATCCATTTTGGCCTTAAATCTTTGAGTGCCATGCAGAGTGAGCTGCTTCCCTTCTGGGAAGGCACCAAATAATGGGTAGGTGGCCTCCTACCAGCACAAAGAAGTCCTCCTGATGTGCTGAAGCCATGGAGAACGTTTAATAGCCCTCAAAATGTTCTATTCCCTGGAGCAGATGCTTCAAGACCAGCTCCACCTTCAGGGAAGCACATGATGAGTAGGAGACTTTGCTTCTCCAGGGGTAAAAGAAGTTCTGTGATCTCATATGCAAAGTTCAGCGGTTCCCTGGGAGAGGAGATGATGGAAATGCCTTCTGCCACCTCATTCCTCTGTGGATTACCAAAGCTTACCTCCTGCTTTGTGATAGAACCTGCCTGAAGTCCAAGAAGTGGTAGAACATGCCATCTTGTGCTTTCCCCAGAGGGCTGGAGGAGCAGTGGGAGCTCAGTAAAACCAGGTTGTTCTCCAACAGGCGAAGAAAGCTTCAGCCTGGTAGGACTGGGGGGCTGTGAGGGGTGACAGGAGATGGGCTCACCACACCCTGCTAATGGTTCAGAAGCTATAAGGTTCCCCTAGAGCCTTCTCCAGGCTGCCCCAGCCCAGCTCTCCCAGCCTGGCTCCAGAGCAGAGCTGCTCCAGCCCTCGCATCATCCTCGGGGCTCCTCTGGCCCCGCTCCAAGAGCTCCATGTCCTCCTTGTGCTGAGGGCTCCAGAGCTGGACGCAGGATTCCAGGTGAGGTCTCCCCGGAGCAGAGCAGAGCAGAGGGGACAATCCCCTCTCTGGACCTGCTGCCCACACTGCTGGGGATGCAGCCCAGGATGGGCTTGGCCTTCTGGGCTGTGAGTGCCCATCACCAACTCACGTCCAGCTCTGTATCCTTCACTGCCCCATGTTCTTTCCCTCAGGGCTGCTCTCCATCACATCACCCCCACTCTGTTGGTAGCAAGGATTGTCCCCAACCAAGGGCACTTACCCTTGTTGAAGTTCATGAGGTTTCCATAGGCCCATTTCTTGGGGTCCAGGTCCCTCTGGGTGACATCCCATCCCACTGAGTGATGCTCCAACCTTCTGGGGTGTTGTCCACACCTCTCAGCCAAGGAGCACAAGCTGTTTACTGATCTCACACAGGGTTTGCTCTGGGCCTTGTGGGTGTTGCACAGAGGCAGCTGACACCCTTCTTTGAACAACCTGATGCAAATCTTCTTGGATTTATGCCTCAGACAGGCTGGGGATTGAGAACTGGCTGTGGGACCCAGCTCAGAGGGTGCTGAGCAGTGGAGCAGAGTCTGGCTGGAGGCCTGTGGCTTGTGGGGTCCCCCAAGCTCAGGGTTGGGCCCAGTCCTGTTTAACATCTTCATTGAGCCCTTGATGAGGGGACAGCATCCCCCCTCAGCAAGTGTCTGATGATCCAGAGCTGGGAGGAGTGGGGGACACCCAGGACACTGCGCTGCCACCCAGAGAGACCTGGCCAGGGAGAGACCAGAGGACCACCCAACCATTCAATGATTCTCTGATTGCTGCTGTGCCAAAGTCCTGAGGGATCAGATAGATCCAATATGGGCTGAGGAGAAAGAGGAGAGGCATGGGGCACTGGTGAAAGGTGGAGCTGTAAGATAAGTTGGATGTTTGGGAGCCCATCTCAGTATCAGTAAATGATCAGGGTAACAGGATCTGCCTTTCTGCCACCCTTTGCTCCTGAGGAGGCAGAGCTTCCTCCCCACAAGCTCCAGATCTTGAGCGTGGTTTCAGGTTCTGCACCCACAGGAGGAGCTGGAGAGGGAATCTCCTCCTCATCTGCACAGCCCTTGTCTGCACAGCTGGTTGTGGGCAGCAGGAAGGAGCTGCTGGCTGGAATCCACCCTTGCAAGGACAGTTAGTCACCCTCTTCTGCACTCAGGGGGATATCAAGGGAATCTTATTCCCCTCCTTCCTCTTTCCCTCTCTGGGTACCACCAGCTCCCAGCCCTACTCAGGTGAGGTGATGTGAACAAGAAGGTTTTGGCCTGGAGCATCTCCCCTGTGAGGAAAGGCTGAGGGACCTGGGGCTGTTCAGCCTGACTCACCACACAGTGTCCATCAGAACAAGCCACCAGTGGCAACAGGTTGAGCTGGAGAGCTGGGCAGGGAGAGACCAGAGGAGGTTCAACAAGAGCAAGGGGAGAGTCTGGCCCCTGGGAAGGAAGAACTGCTGGGATCAGGCCAGGCTGGGGGGAGCTGCTGGAGAGGAGCTCTGTGGAGAAGGACCTGGGGGTGCTGGGGGGGGACAGGGTGGCCATGAGCCAGCAGTGTGTCCTGGGGCTGAGAGAGACAATGGGATCCTGGGGGCATCAGGAGGAGTGTGGGCAGCAGGTCCCAGGAGGGGATCCTCCCCCTCTGCTCTGCCCTGCTCAGGGCCCAGCTGGAGTGTTGTGTCCAGCTCTGGGCTCCCTGGGATCAACCAGCCAGGGATCTCCTGGAGAGAGTCCAGAGGAGGCTCTGGAGATGCTGAAGAGCCTGGAGCATCTCCCCTGGGAGGAAAGGCTGAGGGAGCTGGGGCTGTTGAGCCTGGAGAGAAGCAGCCTGAGAGGGGATCTGCTCCCTGGTTCTCCAGAGCTGAAGGGTGGGAGCCAGGGGGCCATGGGCAGCCTCTTCTCAGGGTCTGTGGGGACAGGCCAAGGGGCGCTGGGCTCAAGTTGGAGCCCAGGGAGTTGCGCCCCAATGTGGGGAAGAACTTGGTGAGGGTGAGGGAGCCCTGGGCCAGGCTGCCCAGGGGGGTGTGGAGTCTCCTTCTCTGGAGAGATCCCAGCCCCTGTCCTAGGGACCCTGCTTTGGCAGGGGATTGGACCCCATGATCTCTGGAGGTCCTTCCCACCCCTGTGAGTCTGTGATCCCAATTAGCCATGGATGATGGCAGGGGGTACAACTTAGAGGGTGTTCCCGTCGGTGATGAGCAGGCTGGAAACGGCTCCGTGCAGTCACACCACCTCCTGTCCTTATTATCCTGTTTTGGAGGGACCACATCTCCTCCTTTCCAGCTCAGAACATCCTCAGAGAGATTCCCACACCCTTTCCCACCTTGCTGATAGGCAGCAAGCCTGCTCCACCCCCTCCAAGAAGGTTCTGTGATGAGAGCTGCAGCACAGAAGGAAACCAACTCTGGTTGAAGGCACTCCAGGACTCACTGCATGGAGTTGCATTTATTTGCTTCTTCAAGGATTTTAGAATCACAGAATCATGGAATGGTTGAGGTTGGAAGGGACCCCAAGGATCCCAGAGCTCTAACCCCCCTGCCACAGCCAGGGCCACCAACCTCCAGGCCTGGAGCTACACAAGGAATATCACCAAGGCTTTGGAGAAATATTCTGGGTGTTACTGGGAAATAAGTTGGAATTGTGGATTTTGGGGGAGCTCTGGGGGAGTGGGGAGATGTCAACACTCAAAATACTTCAGCTTGAAGATGGGTTTCAGCTCTGCAAAGAGCTCAGGGGTGCAGCAGGAAGAGCAGCCATGGCTTGATGGGAATATTTTCAGCCAGATATCTCTCTGGGATTCCTGAACTTGCTTGTAACCCTCCTGGCTAAAAGTCCAGCAAGAAGGAGGGGAATGCAGCTTCTGGGTGCTTAGAAGTATGAAGGGATGATAGGAATGAGAAGGAACTTCCTGCACTGAGGACTGAAGGGTGCCTGGCTAGGACCTTGTGGCAGAAAGTCATGGCAGGGCTCTCCTCTTGCCAAGCTCCTGGGCTTTATTGAACAAGAAAAGCCTGGGGGAGAATGGTGGCCAGGAGAGCCAAGGGCATCCTGGCTTGTGTCAGACATAGTGTGGGCAGAAGGTCTGGGGAGGGGATTGTGCCCCTGGGCTGGTCCCTGGGGAGGCTGCAGCTGGAGTGCTGGGGGCAGTTGTGGGCTCCTCAGCATCAGAAGGCCATGGAGGTCCTGGAGTGAGTCCAGAGAAGGGCAACCAGGCTGGGGAAGGGGCTGGAGGGCAAATCATATCTAAGGAGCTGTGGGAGCCAGGGGTGTTGATGTTGGAGAAGAGGAGGCTGAGGGGAGACCTTATCACTGCCTCCCCTGCCCTGCCCTGCCCTGGCAGGAGGGTGCAGAGAGGTGGGCGCTGGTCTCTTCAGCCAGGGGCCAGGAGCTGGGAGGAGGGGCAATGGGCTCAAGCTGGGCCAGGGCAGGCTCAGCTCAGCTGGGAGGGCAAAGTTCTTCCCTGGCAGAGCTGGGGGGCTGTGGCCCAGGCTGCCCAGGGAGGGGCTGAGTCCCCAGCCCTGGGGGTGTTGAACAGAGGGGAGATGAGGTGCTCTGATATAAATATATATCATTTAATTTAATTCTTTCCCCTTCTCTAAAGACAGGACCATTTTTCTTGCCCTTTGCTCAGGAGCTGGACCTGCCCAGCTCCAGTTCCTGATGATCCCCAGGCAGGACTCTGCCATTTCCTGGCTCCTCTCCCTGTTTGCACATCATCTTAATTTTTAACCTGGGTCCCAGCAGAGGCTTTGAAAGTTTGTATGGACTCACATGATGAGTCATCTGTTCACTGGGGAGACTCTTCTGCCCCTTTCAGACCTTAGGAAGAAGTTGAGCTGGGAAATAATTTTGCTATTAGATGTCTGAACTCTCCAGGGAAGATTTTAACAGAGCAAGTTAAGTAAGCAGAGGGATTCCTCAGCTGATCTTGGTTGTGTTCTGGTTATAACTGGTTTGTCCTAAAGGGAGATGGTGAGCCTAACTCAGGGTTGAAACAAAGTCTATGGACAGACTGACCTGGAGAGCTTCATCTCTTTTGAACTGGGTGAAAAGGGCTGGTAACCTTAGTGGTGTGAGGAAAGGATGGGAACAGCTTCTCCCATCTCTGAGCTGCCCCTGTTGAAAAGCAGAGATGAAGATCATCTTGATCACCCCACACAATCCCATACTCACCAGGCTGGAAAACCCTTGAAGCCCCTGCAGTCCAACCATCCCTGTCCTGTGCTGCCCCAGCTCCCTGAGCACCTCATCTCCCCTCTGTTCAACACCCCCAGGGCTGGGGACTCAGCCCCCTCCCTGGGCAGCCTGGGCCACAGCCCCCCAGCTCTGCCAGGGAAGAACTTTGCCCTCCCAGCTGAGCTGAGCCTGAACCCCCCTTTGTGACCACCTGAGTCATTCCCCAATATTACAAACTCTGCCCATTTATTACCAGTAACTTGGGTGATGGTTCTCCTGGAACCGGCCATGCACAAGGAGATAAAGACTTCACCTGCTCTTCACCAGAGCTGCCACATCCTCCTCTTTGTTTGGAGGATGACAGGGTGTCCAACCCAAAAAGCCACCCACCCCTTTCCACAGGTGTCCTTCAGTCATTGCATCTCCTGCAGCAAGATGCTCTCCTTAAGGAAGGGTCTGGAGCATGCTTCCTTAAGCACTTGGGTGAAATTAATCAGTGTATTAACCAAGCCAACCCACTTTCCAGCTCATTATTGATAACTTTCACTCTCTCGATAATAAATATCATTGATAATTAAGCTAATAAGCTGTTTGTGCTGGTGTCTGGGTGATGCAAGGAGCTTTCCAGAGCTCTAACCCCCTGTTAAAGGGAAGCTTGATTTCTCTTACTGCGTGGTGGTTCTGGAGCTGAAATGAGTCTCATCCTTCTGCCCATGGCTGGGGGATTCCTGCTCTCTTTCTTTTGCAAACTGTTGGAGGCAGAGGGACCTCAGTGAAGCCTGTGGACACCAGGGACTTCCAGGTGATCTGCTGCATCCTGAACCAGCTGAGGATAGGCTTGATCACTTCCTAAGCATACTATCTCCTTGATGTGCTGGTAGATCCCTTCAACCAACCTCAGGATCACAGACTCACAGGGGTGGGAAGGGCCCCCCAGAGCCCCTGGGGTGCAACCCCCTGCCAAAGCAGGGTCCCTAGGACAGGGGCTGGGATCTCTCCAGAGAAGGAGACTCCACACCCCCTGGGCAGCCTGGCCCAGGGCTCCCTCACCCTCACCAAGTTCTTCCCCACATTGGGGCGCAACTCCCTGGGCTCCAACTTGAGCCCAGCGCCCCTTGGCCTGTCCCCACAGACCCTGAGAAGAGGCTGCCCATGGCCCCCTGGCTCCCACCCTTCAGCTCTGGAGAACCAGGGAGCAGATCCCCTCTCAGGCTGCTTCTCTCCAGGCTCAACAGCCCCAGCTCCCTCAGCCTTTCCTCCCAGGGGAGATGCTCCAGGCTCTTCAGCATCTCCAGAGCCTCCTCTGGACTCTCTCCAGGAGATCCCTGGCTGGTTGATCCCAGGGAGCCCAGAGCTGGACACAACACTCCAGCTGGGCCCTGAGCAGGGCAGAGCAGAGGGGGAAATACTCTCCACTCTTTCTCCTGGCTCCAGCACACGGGATTTAACTTCAAATCCCTGCTGCAGCGAAGGCCGGACCACGGCCCATCCCCTTGGTGTCCTGGTCTCCTTTTCCTCTGCTGTTGGATGTGATGTTGTCATTCAAACCTGGGATGAGGTCTCTGAGCCCCTTGATTGATCCCAACGTGCTGTTTGCTATCTGAGGCTGAGGGAGCTGGGCTGGCTCAGCCTGGAGAAGAGAAGGCTGCTTCTGGGGGGACCTCATTGCAGCCTGCCCGTCCCTGAAGGGACCCGAGGAGCAGGAGGGGAATCAGCTCTTGGGAAGGGCAGAGCCTGGCAGGACAAGGGGGCTGGAGTGAAGCTGGAGGAGGGAAGGGGGAGAGGAGAGCTTGGGGGGCAGTTCTTTGCAGAGAGAGTGGGGAGGGGCTGGCAGGGGCTGCCCAGAGAGGGGGTGGGTGCCCCCGTCCCTGGGGGTGTTGAAGGCCAGGTTGGCTGGGGCCCTGGGCAACCTTGTGGAGCTCCAGGCCTGGAGGTTGGTGGCCCTGCCTGTGGCAGGGGGTTGGAGCTCTGGGACCCTTGGGCTCCCTCCCAACCCAGACCAGTCTGGGATTCTCTGATTTATTGTCTCATCTGTACAAGCAGAATGCTAAAGGGAGGAAAAAAAAAAAAAAAGAGAAAACAAGCTCAATTTAAAGGTGTTGTCATTGAAAAGTCAGTTCACACTTGCCCTGTGCCCTCCAGGATGGTTTCTGGGCTGCTCTTTGCTTTTGGATGTTTCCAGAGAGGCCAGTTGTCTGACAGCTCAACTTCTTCTTTCAGAATAAGGACAGTGGTGAACGGGAGAACAAGCAGCTCGGCGACGATGAGGAGGAAGAGGCTGTCAAACACAAGTAATTATTTATTTATTCCCAATTGTCTCTCCTGTGTGTGGTGTTCTCATGTTGCACAGAATCACAGGAGGTTGGAGAAGCCCTTGAAGCCCCTGGAGTCCAACCATCCCTGTCCTGTGCTGCCCCAGATCCCTGAGCACCTCATCTCCCCTCTGTTCAACACCCCCAGGGCTGGGGACTCAGCCCCCTCCCTGGGCAGCCTGTGCCACAGCCCCACTGGTCTCTTCAGCCAGGGGCCAGGAGCTGGGAGGAGGGGCAATGGGCTCAAGCTGGGCCAGGGCAGGCTCAGCTCAGCTGGGAGGGCAAAGTTCTTCCCTGGCAGAGCTGGGGGGCTGTGGCACAGGCTGCCCAGGGAGGGGGCTGAGTCCCCAGCCCTGGGGGTGTTGAACAGAGGGGAGATGAGGTGCTCAGGGAGCTGGGGCAGCACAGGACAGGGATGGTTGGACTCCAGGGGCTTCAAGGGCTTCTCCAGCCTGGTGACACTGTCTGGGCCTGAGCAGGGCAGAGCAGAGGGGGAGGATCCCCTCCTGGGACCTGCTGCCCACGCTCCTTTTGATGCCCCCCAGGATCCCATCTGCCTTCTCAGCCCCAGGACACACTGCTGGCTCATGGCCACCTCTCTACAAGCTCCCTTCAGGTAGTTGTAGGTGGGGAGAAGGGCTCCCCTCAGCCTCCTCTGCTCCAGCCTCAACACCCCCAGCTCCCTCAGCCGCTCCTCGCAAGCTTTGCTGCTCTCCAGCCCCTTCCCCAGCCTGGTTGCCCTTCTCTGGACACGCTCCAGGACCTCCATGGCCTTCTTGTAGTCAGGGGCCCACAGCTGCCCCCAGCACTCCAGCTGCAGCCTCCCCAGGGACCAGCCCAGGGGCACAATCCCTGCCCTGGCCCTGTGGCCACGCTGCCTCTGAGGCACCCTGCAGTGCTGGTGCCTGTCTCTTGTCACTGCTGTCCCTTGTGGCTTTGGTTCATGCTGATGTTTAGTCCCAGACTGCCTGGGGTTGGAAGGCACCTCTGGGCACCACTGGATCAGTGTCCCAGGTCGTTGTTTCACACTTTACAGTCTCCCCTCCACTGGAATTAGGGGTCTGGCTGAATTTGCTTCTCTTTTCTCTTTGTTTCTCTTTGCTCCAGGCTGGGTGACTGGAGAGCTGCTGGGGAGAAGGACCTGGGGGTGTTGGGGGACTGGGACTGCCCAGGAGCCAGCAGTGTGGCCAGGAAGGCCAAGGGCATCCTGGCTTGTGTCAGAGCCAGCGTGGCCACAGGGCCAGGGCAGGGATTGTGCCCCTGGGCTGGTCCCTGGGGAGGCTGCAGCTGTGGACATTTATTAGTACAATTTGCTAATTAGCATTTCTCCTTGGCTCCTAACATGCAATTTATTATTACCATTATTCATTTCAAGTGTGAATGATCTGAGAAGGGGGGGAACAAAGAGGATAAACCTGGGGTGGGGGTGGTGTTGGGGGGCAGCAAGTGGAGAGCGATGCCATCAGAGGTGGCAGGAGCATGCAGGGTCCCTTCAATCCAACAGCCATGGCCCATCTTTGTCCTCTCCATGTGTCTTTGAAGGGTGGACTTGAGTTTCTCCTTTATTTCCACAAACAGAGGCCTGGGGGGGGGGTTCCTGGTGCCTCTTTAACCGCTGCCCAGTGCTGATCTCTCTCTTCATCACCGGAAAATACGAGCAGAGATCTAACCCAGGCAGGGTGTTGCTCCTGGCAGGATCAGCTGACAGTGCACTTGGTTTCCTGCTGGTAAAAAAAAACCCCAAACCAACCCCAAAACAACAAACAAACCACTGTCTGGCCTCCTTTGGAGGTGACATTTGGTTTGAAGATGCAGGATGTGACCTTTTTCTCATCTCTTGACAAGTTAGAAACCTCCTCTGGTTCCCATCTCCCTCTGCTGAGAACACACAGCAAAAACCTTCCTTCTTTTATTTTTTGGGGGGGTTAATCCCAGCAGAAAATGCACCCCTGCTTGAGGAGATCCCTCCTGGATTTAGAGCTGTTGGGCTGGTGTTCCTTGAGAAGCAGGAGGAGAACCAAAAGCTGAACTTGGGAGGCGCCGCCGGTTGGGTTTTGGGCAGGAAGAGGGAGGGTTGAGCCTGGGCTGAGCCTGAAACAAGAGCTTGAGGTCTCAAAATGAGGAGGAATTATGAAGAAACAGCTCTTGCTTTCCAGCCCTGGCACTCAATACCTGAGCTGATGTGCTGGGGGGGTGGCCAGCTGATGAGGAACAACAAGGCTTGGGCTCTCTTTACCGCGGCGATGAACTGACATCGGGCTACAGTGAGGCACTCCTCCTCCCAAACTGGAATGCTGAACTGGTCTGCTAAATTTGGGGGTAAAACACCCCCCTAAACCCCCTCCCAACCCTAGAATCCCTTTGTTCTACTCTGCCTGACCTTCTGGCTGAGGATTGCTGCTTTCTAAGTGCTGCTGAGTAGCCCGGAGCGTGTCGGAGGTGATGGTGGTTTCAAACTGAACCTTTGGGGTCACAGCTCTTGATTGGAGTTGGGTAATTGCTTTTGCCACAGCCTCTTGCTTGCAGGCTCTTGTCTCCTGGTGGGTTCAAGGAAAAAACCTTCTCCTGCCCCTGGGTGATGCCCTTGAAACTTACTC
>BSDF01000002.1:1715000-1920000 GCA_027925045.1 Hypotaenidia okinawae
TCTTTGGCTGGGCTGAGAGCCCCAGCAGCAGGATACAAGGATGAGCAGCTGAAACCCTGCTCCCTCCTCCCCACCCTTGGTTGTGTGTTCCCAGCAGCTTCCCAGCAGTCCCACCCTGTTTCAGTAGTCATTGGAGGCTGGATAGGGAGATCCTGAGGTCTTGTGGTCATCTAAGTCCTACCAAGGTACCTTCAGGGCTTCTTTTTGGCTTGAGCTTCAAGGGTGGCAGCTGGTTTCTGACCTTCTGGCAGCTGAAGAAGCTGGAGGAACCCTGAAGGAGCATGGGCAAAGCATGCACCAGCGTGCAGAGGAGCATAACTGGGTGCTGCAAGCAGGGTCAGGGCTTGTACATCAACCCTGGATGTGGATTGAGTGTGGATTTCATCCTGTTGTAATGACCAACATCAAAGTTACCTGTGATAAGCTGCCCAGGGGGGTTGTGGAGTCTCCTTCTCCAGAGATACTCCAGACCCATCTGGATGCCACCCTGTGCAACTTGTCCTAGGGACCCTGCTTTGGCAGGGGGTTGGACTCAATGAGCTCTGGAGGTCCCTTCCAACCCCTGTGATGCTGTGTGTCTACCTGGGAAGTGCTCAGCTGCCCAGTGAAGCAGCGTGGGAGACCAGACAACTCCATGGCACTCCCATTTGAAGAGCTTCTCTTGCAGTCCTCCTCCTGGGGGATACATCTCAGCCCATCCATTCTCCTCCAAGAAGCATGTCCTGAGAAACCAGCTGCCCTGACAAGTTTGTAGGGGGCTCCTAGTGTTCCTAGAGAGGTTGTTGGAGGTTTTGGCATTCCTTGAGTGCTTTTCAGTAGCTGTGTTCAGGGAGGGGGATGTGCTTGGACCTGCTCAGCTATTTGAGCAGGGGCAGCCCTCTCCCAGCAGCAGGAGATTGCTCCTCAGAGGGTGGGTGCTGGTGGGTCGCTGCCTCTGCTTGTCCCTTGCTGCTTTTCCACCTTGGGGGAGGAATCCAGGACCAACAGCAGCAGCTCTGTCCTCCTGATCAAACTTGGGACCTCTGTGTTGGAGAAGTCCCTGCCCTCCTGCAACAGAGGGTGTGAGGAGAGCCTTGATGAACGTGGAGTATGTGTGGGACACAAAAGTCATAGAACCATGGGATGTGTTGGGTGGGCAGGGACCTTCTGAGCCCATCCAGTCCCACCCTGCACTGAGCAGGGACATCTTCACTAGAGCAGGGTGCTCAGAGCCCCATCCACCCTGACCCCAAATGTCTCCAGGGATGGGGCCTCCCCCACCTCTCTGGGCAACCTGGGGTTTCCTCATCCACCCTCAGAGGGAAGAGCTTCTTCCCCAGGTCTCCTGTGAGCCTGCCCTGCTGCAGTTGAACCCATGGCCCCTCGTCCTGGCGCTCCGTGCCCTGGGGAACAGTTCTTCCCAGCTTTCCTACAGGCACCTCTCAGGGGCTGGAAGGGGCTCTAAGGTCCCCCTGGAACCTTCCAAGTTGTTCCTTGGTTTCTACACTGGAGCAGATGCAGATTGGCTTGTGCTTGGTTGCTGGAAAGGTCTCTGCATGCCATGAGTCAGCCTGGAGAAGTGAGGACCTTGGTTTTGAGCCAACCCAGGTGTAGAGGAGCCTCCAGGAAGGTGCAGCAGAAGGTCCTGCACCCGGATGTCAAGGCTGCCTGTGAGGGGCTGGGCTGGGCAGGGAAACAGAACAGCCAAACAAACGAGGTTGTGAAATTCAATCTGGTCCAGGATTGCTGTGCAGGAGATCTTGAGGTGTCCCCAAAGGGTGACGGTGCCGTAGCACCCGTGGGTGCTCGTGCAGCACCCTGTGTGTGCCAGCTGAGCCTGCAGAGAAGGGCAAACAGGTCATTTGGGGGGGTTACCCAAGGGGAGCAAAGGGAGGAGAAAAAAATCCAAGCCTGAAATCTCTGCCCCAGGACTCTTCATCTGGTGCTTCCCATGGGGTCTTCAGTTGGTTCAAGCAACAAGCTTTGAGGACCTGGAGAAGCAGCTTGAGAACAACTACTGCAACGTGGGTTGCAGTTGGGAACAGAAAAGGGAAGCTGCACTTTGAGGAGAAGTGTGTCCTGCTGCTGAGGAGCATCTGAGTGCTGCCCCAGGGGACGTGCTCACCACGCTTCACCCCCCCCACCCCCCAAACCCCAGCGCCCCACGCTCCTTGTAGGTTCTTCAGTTCAGCTGGAACCCCAACGTGGGTCCCAGATCTCCTGGATCTCCCTGCAGAAGTCTCCTGATGGGCTGTTCTTGCTTGTCTGGCTGCTTGGCCCAACTCCTTCAAACCTCCTTGTCCTTGGAGAGCACGTGGTGAAGCAGAGGGTCCACCAAACCACCACTCCTTCAAGGATTTGTAGACCTCCCTCATCTCTTCTGCCCTAATTTCTTCATCTATCTGAGCGTGGCTTCTCAGGAGTTAAGTGAGTTTTGGAGATGTGGAGATACAAAACCCAGATTCTTCTGCTGGTTCCTCTTTAAAGGGTGATGTGGAAATGGTTGCCCAGGATGTTTGGTGGTTTCAAGCAAGTTGGGAGTAGCTGCCACAGAAATGGAAAGCTCAGAAAGTCGAGGCTCTGGAGCAGCTTGGGGAAGGTCAGAGGGCAGCAGATGGTCAAACCACACGGTGTTTCTCTGCTCTTTTGGACAAGAACTGGCTCAAGAATGGCTGAGGTAGGGTTGAGAACACCCTAGAACTTCCCTAAACTGCTTCCAAGAAAGGGAAGGGCTCTACCATGGCGCTTCAAAAATAGTCACCTGGGATCTGGGTGTTGGAAACCACTTTTGGGGCAGCTGGGGAAGCGTGTTCTAAATGGCTTTTGGTTCCTGGTGCTGATGCTCTGGAGCACTTGAGAGGTTTAAGCAGAGTGATGTGAAGGGCTCAAGGGGGATTGAGAGGTGAAGAGCTGCTGAGGACGCCCTCCTCTGAGCCTGGGTGGACCAAGCAAGCTCTGAGTACGTCGCTGAGCTCCTGCCTTCTGCTCCTACCCATCCTGCTGAGCTCTGCCCGCCTCTTGCACCTCCAGAAGTACTTAGTGAATGGTATCAAGATGTCCTAGCCAGCTTGGCTTCTGCCTTGTCCTCAGAGAGGCAAAACTAGGAAGGTGCTCTTCAAGGAATCTGGTTGGTGCAGCTCCAGGTGACTGTTTATGGAGCAACTATGGGAGTGGGGAGTTGGAGGAACCACTGCTCCTGGCTTTCTTCCCAAACCCATTCCTGGTCCAAGGACATCAGCCAGCCTTTCAGGAGAAGGCTGGGTTCAGAGGAAGGCCATGAAGATGCTGAGAGGGCTGGAGCAGCTCCCCTGCGGAGAGAGGCTGAGGGAGCTGGGCTGGCTCAGCCTGGAGAAGAGAAGGCTGCTTCTGGGGGGACCTCATTGCAGCCTGCCCGTCCCTGAAGGGACCCGAGGAGCAGGAGGGGAATCAGCTCTTGGGAAGGGCAGAGCCTGGCAGGACAAGGGGGCTGGAGTGAAGCTGGAGGAGGGAAGGGGGAGAGGAGAGCTTGGGGGGAAGTTCTGTGCAGAGAGAGTGGGGAGGGGCTGGCAGGGGCTGCCCAGAGAGGGGGTGGGTGCCCCTGTCCCTGGGGGTGTTGAAGGCCAGGTTGGCTGGGGCCCTGGGCAACCTTGTGTAGCTCCAGGCCTGGAGGTTGGTGGCCCTGCCTGTGGCAGGGGGTTGGAGCTCTGGGACCCTTGGGCTCCCTCCCAGCCCAGCCCAGGCTGGGATTCTATGATTCTCTGTCCCCTCCACACCACCACAGCCACCCTCATCACTGCTGAAGGCTTTGCTGACAGCCAGGGCAGGACCAGGGCTGGTCAGCAAGTTACCCTGGCTTTTAATGAAAGCAATTAAACCAATCAATGGTGTTAAATGAGTTTAATCCACTTAATTTGCCCCCTGGGCTCTTGTGCTGGTGGATGGATCCATCAGCCTGCACAGCCTGTCAGCAGCTGGAGGTGGGATGGCTGGGGGACCTGGTGCTCTGGTTTTGGGAATCCTTCTCCTCAAAGCTCCTGGGCTTTCACCTCAGTGAGGCATCAGCTCTGGGGATGGACACCACCATGGTTGTCTTAATGGTTGTCTACTGGAGACTGGAATTCTCTGGGAGAGGGGTGAAAGGAGCAGCCTGGGAAAAGGCGGAGAGGGAGCAGGATATTGGGGATGGGAGAGGGCTGGCTGCTGAATTTTGGGCTCTCCTGGAGGGAGGTGAAAAAGGATGGGGGGAACTTCTGGGTGTTGTTTGGATGTCCCTGTCAGCTCCATCCCCCCTTGGCTCAGAAGCCTGAATACGCTCCCCATCTGCACCCCATCACTGACCTGCACCCCCGTTGTGGCATCCCTGGTGACTGGGAAACCACCTTGTACCCAAAATACTCTTCCCACCCCACCCCATCCTTCCCATGGGATCATTTCATCCCCTGGTTGTGAATCTTGGGTGGGGTTTCCTTCTTGAGCCTGGCCCTGGGTTGAGACCTGAGGGAGTTGGGCTGAAGTCAGGAGCTTTGCAAGGCCCCTTGAGCCTTTAATCACCCCAAATTCTTGGTTGACCCCATCTTTTCTCACCCATGTGGGTTGTTCCAGCCCCCCACCTGCAGCTGGGGATGCTGATGTGCCCCCCATTAGTAAGACCCCACAGTCCAGGCTGGTGTGGAGATATCTCACTGCTCTTCCTCTTCCTCCCCAGGGAGCTCAAACTGCGAAACTACGAGCCTGAAGATGAGGACCTGAAGAAGAGGAAGGTGCCCCAGGCCAAGCCAGCCTCAGGTGGGTGCAGGAGGGAGGGAGGTAGGTAAAATGAGGCAGCAGGAAAGCAGAAGCGTTGCTGACAGCCATGCTGGTGCCTGTTCTGATGTGATCCAGAGCCTTGCAGGCAGAGCAGATGGAGCAGATCAAGGCCAGGTTGGATGGGGCAACCTTGTGTAGCTCCAGGCCTGGAGGTTGGTGTCCCTGCCTGTGGCAGGGGGTTGGAGCTCTGGGACCCTTGGGCTCCCTCCCAGCCCAGCCCAGTCTCTGTTTCTCTGCTCCTCTGCTCCTGGTGTGTCCCCATTCCCATGTTCCTGGTGGCTCTTCCCTGTGCTGGCAGCAGGTCCTGGCTTTGAGTAGACCCTCAGAAGGTCCAGGACCGACCGATCCTTGAGGGATTCCCAGCTGTAACCACAATCCCAACCCAAGAGCTCTCCCCATGCTGTGTTTCTACCCCCCTCAGGCAAGTTCCTCCTTTCCCCTTCTCAGGCTCAGCTAATCCTTCCCTGGGACACAAACCCAGGCTCAGCCCTGAAAGGCAAAGAGAAGCTGAAGCCCATTCCTTCTCTTTTCTCCTCTTTAGAATATCTCTGACCAGCAAATACCTCCCAGGAGAGGGGGTGGGTGCCCCGTCCCTGGGGGTGTTGAAGGCCAGGTTGGCTGGGGCCCTGGGCAACCCTGTGTAGCTCCAGGGCTGGAGGTTGGTGTCCCTGCCTGTGGCAGGGGGTTGGAGCTCTGGGACCCTTGGGCTCCCTCCCAACCTCAACCATTCTGTGATTCTGTGAATGAGTGGAGCTGCTGTCCAACAGCAAGTCCTATCCCTTCCCTGAGATGTTCCTCCAGGGAATGAGGCAGCATTTGGGGTGGTGAGGACAAATAAACCAGCCCAGGACCCTGCTCCTGGCCAGCCTGCTGGGAAGGGGATGGGTCACAGCTTTCCTTTGCCATAACTCAGGTGGTTTGGAAAGCTCTGCATCCCTCCTCTTCCCATCCCAAGGTGAAAAAGCCACCTTGCAGCTTCCTGGTGGGAGGTTGGTAGATCCTTGGGAGGTGAATGTCTCCATCCCTGGAGGCTGCTGACGTGTCTGAGCAGCGTGGTGGGAGCAGTTGGATCTCTCCCAGTGCTACTGGATGAGAGTGATGCTTGCATCCCCCCTGTTGCTCCATCCTCCTCCTCCTCCCTGGGTCTCTTGCCCCTGGGGACTGCACACACCCTGTGTTGCACAAGTGGGGGGTGTGTGCATCCCAACACACCCAATCCAGGCCCAAACCAAAAGGGTTGATACTCCAAGGAGCCAAACTCTTGCTGAAGGATTCTCAAGGAGATTCCAACTGGGGTAGGTTCTTTTGGATTTCAATGACCTGAAATCAAATCTCAATCCTGAGTTTGGGGCATTCAAGCTGTTCTTTCCTACCACAAAACCTCTGTGCAGCTCTTGAGAGGGAGTTGAAGGCCAGAAGCTCCCTTGATCTTGAAACATTGAGTCCTCCTGGGATAGGTTGCTTTCAAAAATGCCCTAAATAGAAGAAAGGGCCACTGTTCCAGTCTGTCCTTTGCTGGTTACACCCCTTATAGCTGCAGATCTTCATGTAAGGTCTGGGCTGGAGCTTCATTTCTCCAGGATGTCTTAGGTGGTGGCTTTGTCAATGAGTCACAGTGAGTCAAATTCCAGTTCAAGCACCTGCCCAGCAGCTGGTCCCAGTGGTTTTTACACAAAGGGGACTTGAAACCAGCAGGCATCTTGCTGCCCTTGCTGGTTTTTGGGGGGTTTGCATCATTTTCAGGTGGGTTTGAGGCTCCAAGAAGGGTTTGGGTGTCGGGGGGAAGGGGTTGTAGGCCACACACATTGTGCTCTGAAGGCAAAGAGCTCTCAGAAAAGCTTTTATCAACCAAGCCCAGAGCTCTGGTGGGTTTCTCAGTGTCTTGTCCCCTTGGTGTCCTACTGCCCTGATGCTGGTCCTGTTCCCCCATCTAGTGGAAGACAAGGTGAAGGAACAGCTGGAGGCTGCCAAGCCTGAACCCATCATCGAGGAGGTGGTATGTACCTTCAGAGCTGCTCTGGGATGGGGTCTGTCTGCAGCCAGGCTTCAACCTTGATGTCACCTCTTACTGGGCGTCTCCTCTTCCTCCCTAGGACCTGACAAACCTGGCCCCCAGGAAGCCTGACTGGTGAGTGCCTTCAGACCCCATCTCCTGGGCCAAACCCCTCTGCTTTGGGTTGAAAGTGCTCAAAATGGGAAGCCTGGTCCTGCTGTTGAGGAAGGGGCAAGGCCTGGGACTACCTTCCCAGTGACTCTGCTGATCCCATTGAGGGGGGTTGTCACCATGGTGGCCTCAGAGACAGGGGATGCTCTGGGCATGGGGTTGTCCATGAGCTACCTTGGTGACAGACACACCGTGAGCTCCGTGGTGCTCACAGGAGAGAGGAGGAGGTCCTTTTCCACCAGGAAGGGTATAACCTGTCCCCTGCATTCACATCCACCTGGGGTGAGGGGTTGTTCTGACGTTGTCACTCTCTTCCCCAGGGATTTGAAGCGAGATGTGGCCAAGAAACTGGAGAAGCTGGAGAAGAGGACGCAGAGAGCCATCGCCGAGCTGATCCGTACGTTGGGAAGCCACAGGGGGTCACCAGTTGCTCTGGGTGGGATGACACAATCCTTACTGGGAGCTTGTTGTGCTGGGGAGGGACTGGTGGAGCTTGATCCCCTTCTCAAAATGGTCTGGGAAGCTGTTGGTCCCAAGTAGCTTCTCTGAGGCAGCGTGGCAGGATGGGTTGGGGGCTCAGGGGCTGCACTCCAGGTCCTCTGCTGTTGGTGTTCCCTGGAGTCTCTTAAGCTGCTGCTGTTTCTCACTTGCAGGAGAGCGGCTGAAAGGGCAGGAGGAGGAGCTGGCATCTGCTGTGGGGTCAGCAAAGCAGGAGGGAAGTGACTCTGACTGAGGAGATCCACCTGGCAGCTTCAGGCAAGGGGCTCTGTGGATCAGCCTCTGCCAGCCCCGTCCCATCGCTCTCAGGTGGAGCCACCTCGTTTGGACAGGTGCCTCCTGCCCACCTGCCTCACCAGCCCTTTGCCAGAAGCCCCTGAACCCTACTGTGCCTAAAGGAGAGGGGTGCACTCTGTCCTCTCTCACACCATGGATGTTCCTCCGTTGAGGAACACTTCACAGACAGCTTTTTGGGACCACAGAGGACTTGATGGGAGCAGGACAGACACCCACGTTAGCTTGAACCAAGGCTGCCAGGACTTGGAGCAAGGAAGGGGTGGGTGAAAAGGCCAGGCCAACGCTCCTCTTGCTTGGTGGGTGAGCAAGAAGATGCCCACAGAGCCACCAGCAGCTCATAGAGAGGCATGACCACGTCCCAGGGCACCGATGCTCCTGTTCCTCCTCAGGGATGCCTTTTCCAAGCTGCTTCTTTAGGCAGAGGACTTGGTGTAACTGCCATGTGGGGAATGAGGAGGTGTGTGGGGGGGTGTCTCTCCCTTCCAAGAGCTGGCTGTGAGGATCTGGGAACATCCATGGTGAGACCCCACAGAGGAACTCTGCTGGAAGGGGCTGCGTGGCTCAGGACCTGGTGGCTTCTCCACATCCATCTGAGGTTAACGTGGGGCTTGTTCTGTTCCCTGAAGTCCCCTGACTACCCCCCACCTCCCCCAGGCTGTGCAGCCTGTACCCCTCCTCCTCTGGGTGTTTTATAATTAACAAAGTTGGTCATTAACAAATAATTTCCTAATAAAACTGTCCCAGTGTGGCAGAAGTTGTTGCTTGTTCTGCAGAGGGCTGGGTGGAGGCATCTCATCATCTTCCTCATGTCCCTGGGGACTTCAGACCACTGCTTGGTGGTGCCAGCCCCCTTCTCAGGCTTCAGGTCCTCTAAGTTTGAGGTGACTGAGCTGGTAACTACAGCAGGTCAAGCCCAACTCCTGGGTGCTGCCCACCCCCACGTCTCTGGAACGAGCGAGTGGGTGGGTTGCAGAAGAGCTGACCCCACATCTTCCCTGGAAACTTCTCCTCCAGCTCTTGGAGATCTTGCAGGATGAGTGCCTTGGCCAGGCTGTGATTGTATGGGCTCCAGAACTTTCCACGTGGTTTTTTCCTGAGGTAGAACATCTGCTGTGGGTGGCTTTGAGGGTGGTGTTTACAGCAGAGTTCAGGTGTGATAAAAATAGCTGTTCCTGTTAATGCACACATCCTGCTGCTGGTAACAGCCTGTTGGGGAGAGCTGCTGGGGGGTGGAGAGGTCCTTCACACAGTAGCAGCCTGCTTTGGAGGGAGGAGGGGGATGGCACGTCTGCCCTCGTGTCTGCTGAGGTGTTGGTGACTGGAGCTGCCATCCCAGATTGTCACCAGGTCCCCACACAGGGTGACATGGGCCCCAGACCTGCTAAATATGGACTGGTAGATGCTTCAAGGGGAGCTGCTGGGAAGCACCGGCTGAGGGAAGAGCCCTGGGAGACACCAGGCTGGGTGTGAGCAGCACCCTGCCCACGGCCAAGAAAGCCAACAGCACCCTGGGGGTGTGGAGAGAGGGGTGGGCAGCAGGGCAGGGAGGTTCTCCTGCCCCTCTGCTCTGCCCTGGGGTGACCTCCTGGGGAACAGGGGCTGTGGGGCTGGGCTCCCCGGGGCAGGAAGGACAGGCAGCTCCTGGAGAGGGGCCAGCAAAGGGCTGTGGGGATGCTGAGGGCACCAGGACATCTCTCTGGCCCAGAGAGGCTGAGGGACTCGGGGCATTCCTCATGTCCTTCCCCTGCTGCCCCATGGGGTCCCACCCACAGGAGACAGTCCTCCAGGAACTTCTCCAGCATGAGTCTTGTCTTTTGGGGCATCACCTCCTCACCAAAGGCCTCAGCGTGGCTCCTCTGTGGGGTGCAGCCCTTTGGGCCCAGCCTGCTCCAGCCTGGTCCCCCCGCTGGGGTCACAAGCCCCCCAGCAAACCTGCTCCAGGGGGGCCTCTCTCTCTCCCCAGGGGCTGCAGGTCCTGCCAGGAGCTTGCTCCAACCCAGGCACAGCCTCTGCCATGGGGCTCCCCCCGCTGCGGCGTGGGGCCTCTCCTGGGGCTGCAGGTGGGGTCTCTGCTCCATCCTCCTCCTCCCTGGGCTGTGCGGGGGACATCCGCTCCCCCACGGGCTTCTCCAGGGGCTGCGGGGGCATCTTGCTCTCCTGCTGCCCCCTTCCCTGCCCTCGGGGCCTGCAGAGTCTCTCCCCCCTTCTCCCTCCCTTCCCTGGGCCGCTTTTCCCTCCTCACTGGGATTTGGGCCTTGCTCAGCGGTGGCTCCGGCCTGGAGCCGGCTGGGGTTGGTCTGTGAGGCCTGGGGGAAGCTTCTGGCTGCTCCTTGTGCCCCACAGCTGCCTCTACACCAGAACCCCACCGTGCAGACCACAATGCACCCCTCTGTCACAGAGTCACAGACTCACAGGGGTTGGAAGGGCCCCCCAGAGCCCCTGGGGTTGAACCCCCCTGCCAAAGCAGGGTCCCTAGGACAGGGGCTGGGATCTCTCCAGAGAAGGAGACTCCACACCCCCTGGGCAGCCTGGCCCAGGGCTCCCTCACCTCTGTAGGGCTTGGGGGAAGCTTCTGGCTGCTCCCTGCAGCAGCCCCCCCGTATCCCCCTCTCTACACCAGCACCCAGCCACACAAAACTGCGGCAGAAGGAATGCGGGGAGTTTGAACACGCGGCCTGTAGATGTCAGCAGATCCCCGCGCTCAGACCCGAGCTGCGCCCGGCTGGTCCCGGCTGCTGCACCCCCCGAGCCCCGCAAAGCGCCGGAGAGTTCTGCCCCTCGCCCGGGTCTTTAAAGCTGGAGGAGGGAAGGGGGAGAGGAGAGCTTGGGGGAAGTTCTTTGCAGAGAGAGTGGGGAGGGGCTGGCAGGGGCTGCCCAGAGAGGGGGTGGGTGCCCCGTCCATGGGGGTGTTGAAGGCCAGGTTGGCTGGGGCCCTGGGCAACCTTGTGTAGCTCCAGGCCTGGAGGTTGGTGGCCCTGCCTGTGGCAGGGGGTTGGAGCTCTGGGACCCTTGGGCTCCCTCCCAGCCCAGCCCAGTCTGGGATTCTCTGACTCCACACACCAGTAACCCAGAATTTCTGGGAACAGAGAAAGCCCTTCCTGATATTTTGGGGTCTTGGAGGGTGTCCCCCAGCCCTAAAAACTTTTATCAATGAAAAGATGGTGTCTTTTGAATATATCCAGCTGCTTCTTCCAACCTTGTGTAGCTCCAGGCCTGGAGGTTGGTGTCCCTGCCTGTGGCAGGGGGTTGGAGCTCTGGGACCCTTGGGGTTTCTAAGTGCTGGTTCTTGCCTGCTCCAACCCTGGTGACTTTTTGTTGGGGCTCTTAGGGGAGTTGGGGGATTGTTTTGCTCCATGCTGCCCTTTCTGCAGTCACACAAAGGGCTTGGCTGTCCAGAAAAAGTGAAGGAGAAAAATCTCTGCCCTCGTGGAGAAGACAAAGCCTTGTAGACAGAAATCCAGAAGTTCTCCAGAACCCCAAACATGGCTGGAAAGCTTCAAGAAGAAAGGCCAAGCAAAGCAGAGCATCTTGGCTCAGGAGTGTGAGAAGGGTCTGTGTGATGGCTTAGGGGATGGCTCAGGATCAGCTCCTGATGTTTAAGGAAGGTGGCCAGCCTGCTCTGCACCCCAGCAGGACTTCAGAGGGCACCCACAACAGATTTTTGCCTCTTTTCCAACCCTAGAAATCTATGAGTGACCAGATCTAAGTTGCAGGGTCAATTCAGCAGCCCACATTCCCAGCAGACGTGGTGCAGGGTCACTGCTCAGTCCCTAAAGGAGGCAGATGGCTGGTGTGCTGAGGGCTAGGAGATAGGAACAGCACCAGCAGACATCACCTGGTCAGGGAATTGCTCTGGTAAAGGTGTCCGGGGGAGACATTTTTCTCTAAGTTCTCCAGTAGGACATGTTGCTGGCTGTGGCAAAGAGAGCAGCCTGGGGCCAGGGGATGGCTAAAGAAGTTCACAGCTCTCTATTGTTTTGAGGGGAAAAATGAGGTCCAGCTGGAGGAGTTCCAGTTCAGAAGAATTTGATTTCAGATGCTCTCTGGGCCAGATGGATACGTGGCAATGGCCTTGGTCTGCTGAAGGGACTCCATGTAGCTTTTGTGCCAGCTGGGTTCCGTTCTCTAACCACTCCAGTCTTGGACATCTAGCTGAAGATGAGGAAGAAAAAAAATCCAAGTGATGGGGAGAGAATGGGTTACTCCATGCTCTTGGTCACTCTCATCCCTGTGATGACTCACAGTCAACTGCTGGTGGTCAACTGGTGGTGGGTGAGGAGGCAGCTAGATGTTGTCTCTGTCTGGTTCCATGGAAGTCAGAGGTGGTGTGATCCCAGAGATGATTTCCCCTCTCTCTCTTTCTCTCTCTCTCCCCTTTGGGGTGTTGCACACCAGTGTAATGGTGAAATACAACTACATGCTGCTCCTCCTTGGTGGGGCTCTCCTGCTGCACCATGGACCATGCAGATGAGTCAGCACTTTGAAGGAGGATTAATGAATTGCAACACTGGATGGTGGTGAGGATTTTGCAACTTTCAGAGTTTCTCAGCATTGGCTCATGTATCTAAGGGTGGCTCCTCAGAGCTTCCCAAGCATCTGGAGGACTTGAGTATGTCCCCATTCAGTCACAAATCCAGATCTGCCAGCTGGGTACCCTATTTCAACCACTGTCAAGTGCTGATGAGCAAGGGCGAATATAAGGTAGTCCTCTACCCTCATAGCTTTTGCTGGACAGTAAGTGATGATGTGCCTGGGTTGGAAGTCCCATCTGGACCACTGTGCTTGGAGACACTGTTCATGGCTCCTCCATGAACCCATTAGCACACTGCTGTGACTGAATTCCTTCAGTCTCCTGTGGCTTGTGGACCAGGTGGACACGTGTGTTGTGTCGTTTGAAAGCCTTGGCACAAGAAAAACACCAACTGCCACCCCACCAAGCACCACAGCATCTCTGTGCTGCAGGAGGGGAGAGGAAGAAAGGGGGGCCCCATTTCTTCTGTGAGCTCTCAAGGTCCATGAGGACAGGGTTTTCAGAGTGTAGACAGTATGGGAGATAGCCTCCTGTGATGGTTTTGTGCTGGGTCAACACTGGTTCTCCTTCTTTGGACCTGGACCTCCAAGGCCTCATTGATCTTATGGGTTTTGCCAAGCTCATTTTCTTGGTCAGATCCTTACCTGGAAATGTGTCTCACCAAACCAGGCAGCAGAGAGTGGAATGTTGTAAATACATGTGCAAAAGGGATCATAGATCCTTAGGGTGGTTTGGGTTGGAAGGGACCTTTTAAGGTCATCAAATCCAACCCTCCTGCCATGGGTAAGGACATCTTCAACTAGAGCAGGTCACTCAGAGCCCCATCCACCCTGACCTTGGATGTCTCCAGGGATGGGGCCTCCCCCACCTCTCTGGGCAACCTGGGCCAGGGTCTCCCCACCCTCATTTAAATAATTTCTTCTTTGTATCTAGCCTGGATATTCCCACTTTCCATTTACAGCCATTCCCTTTGTCCTATCCCAACAAGCCCTACTAGAAAGTCTGTCCTCATCTTATAAACCCTTCCAGGCACTGGAAGGTGTCTTAAAGTCTCCTTGAAGCCTTCTCTTCTCCAGGCTGAGCCAACCCAGCTCTCCCAGTCTGGTTTTGGAGCAGAGGGGCTCCAGCCTTCCCATCATCTCCTGGGGATTGGCTCTCACAGCTCCATGTCCTCCTTGTCCTGGGGACCTCTGAGCTGGAGGCAGCACTGCTGGGGGAGGAGGTGGGGAGGTCTGTGTCCTAGAGCAGAGCCAAGGGGCAGAATACCTTGATACCTCCATGTTGTAGTTTCGCATAGTGGGCTACAGAGAGAGGGCCAGGTCTGGCAGAAAATGGCTGCTGGAATCTTCTGCAGGCCTGCTGATAGCGCCTCTGAGAGTCACAGAGAGGAGACAAAGACTCCACCAGAACACGGAGTGCCAGGAAGGCTGCAGTTTTGGCCCGTTAAGGGCATTGGGATGTATATTGGCATATAAATGTGAGCAGTTGACAGACACAACAGGCCGGGAAGGCTGGGGGAGGAGGCCCCAGGTACCCAGGCCAGAGATGCCCCTGCAGCCCGAGCTGAAGCAGGTGGAGTAGCCAGAGGAAAGGAGCCATGGAGGAGGCAGAGACCTGACCTGCCCGGTGGAGAGGCTCCACGCTGGATGGAGCCGGTGGAGACATAGAGAAGATGCCGTGACTGACGTTGGGATGAGCCCCTGCCAGCACAAGCGACCTACAGAGATGAGCCAGACAGGTTTGCTGGAGGAGGCATCATAGCCCCGTGGAGGACTGGGCCTGAGAGACACTGGGATTGATTGCTGCCTGCCAGAGCAGAGATGGAGCCCGGTGGGAAGAGATTTGCCTTAGAGAAAGTTCCTGGAGGACTGGCTCTTGTGGGTGAGATCCTAGGGTGCAGCAGGGGGAGGGTGTGTGGAATGGATGCCCCCATCCCGGCCGAGAAGGGAACCATCTTGCAAGGGACTGACCGAAGCCCCCATCTCCCAGTCCCTGCCCCCTGTCCTGTGCTGCGAGCAGGAGAGGGGAAGAAGGGAGCAAAATCATGGCTGAAAGGGCAGTCTGCTTTAGAATGGAGGGGTGGGGGAAAGGTGTTACCCAGACCCCCATTTCCCCAGTCCCTGCCCCTCCTGGGCTGCGACCGGGAGGGAAGAAGGGAGCAAACTTCTAACTGAAGCCTGCTGAGGAGGGAGTGGGGAGGGAAAAGTGTTTGCCTGGTTTGCATTTGTTTCAAGATTGTTGGTTGCACTCCTGATTCTGGTTCCTTTTCACTGTTTTTCTCTTTAGTGTAATAAATTAGATCACTTTCTCTTCAGCACTGTGTGTTGAGCCTGTTCTGCCCACATCATTAACGAGTTTGCCTCTTGAGCCGCCCAATTATGTTATTTCTCCCCTGTCCAACTGAGAAGGGGAGTGACAGACTGATTTTGGTGGGCATCTGGCCTTGGGCCAGGGCTCAACCACCACACTCCATCAGAAGACTGCAACTTTGCTAGAGAAAACCAAACCCTTGGCCCAGCAAGACCACAGCTCCTCAACAGAGCTTGTCATGTCATTCCTGAACATCTCCTTTCAGGAGCTGTGTTAAAGCTGGAGAGCCAGGCACAGCTTCCTACTTTGTAGGATTCTTTTCTTTTCCCTTTTTCCCCTTCACATTACAATACTTGAAAGAAAAATGCCCCCAAGGGGTCTAATAAAATTCCTGCTGAATTTATTACACGACTGCTAGAGAGCAGAAAATGCCCAGTAAAAACCAGTTTTCAACAACAGCCTAACCTACCACAGCTCTTCCCAGACCCTATCTGTGGTAGATGAAGCTGTAGGAAATAAAACAACATCTCCCAGGCGTGTGGGTATTGTAAATGGAACTAATAATAGCCAAGCCATGCTGGTATTAATGACTTTTTTCCCCTCTGGGGTATCCAAAGGACTGAGGAAAAGCAAACCAAAGGTCAGATGAGCTCATTCCACCTGGGTACCACCAAGAAAAGCTCCACGTGGCTTTTCCTGGGAGTGCTCCTTTTGCTGGCTGCCTGGCTGCAGGGTGTGTTGACCTTCAAATAAAGAGGTGGTGGTGGGGGGAAAAAAGGAGGAGGACTCGCTGTTTGTCAGCATTTCATGGAGAATTATGGCCTGTTTGGAAAGCTGAGGGTGGTTCCTGTCCTGGGAGTGCCATCCTGTGGCTTGGTGTTATGCAAAATGGTTGCCTGAAGCTCTGGTGCTACTGGGGCTTTGTCCCTTGGGAAAGTGAAGAGCAGCTAATGGTCAGGATTTCTTCAGGACCTGTCTCTCCCCCATCCCTGTGTGAAGCATGACCCTCTGGAATGCCAAAACACTTCTAGCAGGGCTTTGTGTATGGAGATGTAAGGAGAAGGGTCTTCCCATCCCTGTCAACGCTTGGGTTTGGGGGGAAGGGGGGAAGAGAAAAGCTTTTCAGCTGGTCTCCACTGGAGCTGGGATTGAATCAAGCCAAAGAACAACAACAAAGCCACCCCAGCAAGTTTATTCATGGAAATGCATGAAAACCTCAGAGAGGCCTGAAAAGAGTGGTGAAGGCTTGTCTTCCTCCTCTAACCCAGGACATCTGGGGGTCTGTCTACCCACAGCTTGCAGAAGCTGGGTAGATATTTGCGCACGGGGCCAAGGTTGATGTGGATGGGTGCTCTGAACGTTCTGGAGGTGACATTTTCACCCTCAAACCCCATGAAGATAACACCACCATCACCACCACCACCACCACCACCCTTCTCCTTTATTTGCTTGCTGGCTCTCTTGCTGAAGTCAGTAGGAGCTTGGCTTGATGGAGGACCTTCAAGTCTGGCAAGAGACGGTGTCTGAACGCCCCAGTGATCAAATGTGGATGGCTTGATTGCCTCCAGTGAGGCTGTTTGCATTCTGTGGGGCTAATAAAAGGAATATCAACCTTCTCACAGCCCTTTTGATTGCTGCTGGCACGTTGGAGGTGGAGACTGGGGCCAAGCATCTTGCAGCAAAGGGATAAAGAGGCCAGATCCTGAGTCTTCTTGAAATTCATGGAAAGAAACTTCCACTGACTTTTTTAATGAGCTGGAATGAAACTCTGAAATCCCCTCCAACTGGATCCCATTTCCAAGCAGAAAGAAAAGAACTGGTAGGGAAGGTAAATTAACCTAATGGCACACTGACATGAAAGTACAGCTCAATCAACGTGGAAGGAGCAAAGGGAAAGCCCCATCTTTTAATAAATGGGTAGTACCACTTTCCTACATGATTGAGCAGCCAAGAATGGGAGAAACAGAGTCACTGGAACCTTCAGAACTCCAGTTGCAGGAGCCTGACACTTTTAGGCTCTGGGGGTGTTTCATTTATGACTTGAGGGTGATCTTTGGGCATGATGAAGCCCATAGCTCTCTTAAAACAGCCCCTTAAAGGCACTTTAGGAGATACTGGCAAGTGAGATACCATAAGTTTGGGGCACCTAACCCTAACCTCTGCTTAAAAAGAGAGCAGAAGTCCACCCCTTGTTAAGCTCCAAGATCATGTTCAAGTCTCTGTCTTAGAAGCATTTTGAGGTTTGCCACACAGGAATTTTGTTTCTGGGCTTTTCCTCAAAACCAGCCCAGAAAAAACATCAACAAAAGATGAGGTTCTGGGGCACCTGATAGAACTTCCCTGCTGAGACTGTCCTGGAGGTGGAGGTCTGCACCAACCTTCACAAAACAAGAGCTGCTGCCAGAAACACGAGGCCTCCAGCGCTCCAGAAATGGTTAGAGGCTGAGGTCAGTGGACATGATCCCCATTTGGTGACCAGGAAGGCCAAGGGCATCCTGGCTTGTGTCAGAGCCAGCGTGGCCACAGGGCCAGGGCAGGGATTGTGCCCCTGGGCTGGTCCCTGGGGAGGCTGCAGCTGGAGTGCTGGGGGCAGCTGTGGGCCCCTGACTCCAAGAAGGCCATGGAGGTCCTGGAGCGTGTCCAGAGAAGGGCAACCAGGCTGGGGAAGGGGCTGGAGAGCAGCAAAGCTTGCGAGGAGCGGCTGAGGGAGCTGGGGGTGTTGAGGCTGGAGCAGAGGAGGCTGAGGGGAGCCCTTCTCCCCTGCCCTGCCCTGCCCTGCCCTGGCAGGAGGGTGCAGAGAGGTGGGCGCTGGTCTCTTCAGCCAGGGGCCAGGAGCTGGGAGGAGGGGCAATGGGCTCAAGCTGGGCCAGGGCAGGCTCAGCTCAGCTGGGAGGGCAAAGTTCTTCCCTGGCAGAGCTGGGGGGCTGTGGCCCAGGCTGCCCAGGGAGGGGGCTGAGTCCCCAGCCCTGGGGGTGTTGAACAGAGGGGAGATGAGGTGCTCAGGGAGCTGGGGCAGCACAGGACAGGGATGGTTGGACTCCATGGGCTTCAAGGGCTTCTCCAGCCTGGTGACTCTGGGATCCTGTGACTCATTTGAATGTAGAAAGTGAAAGTGGAACCAAAAACGTTTTTAATTTTAATAGCATGTTGACATTCAAGGTCAGGTTGGATGAGGACTCTGAGTGACCTGCTCTAGTGAAGATGTCCCTGTCCATGGCAGGAGGGTTGGAACTAGATGGCCTTGAAAGGTCCTTTCCAACCCAGACACTTCTGTGACTCTATGGTTCAATGACTTTAGCTCTAGTCTGCTGCTTTCAGTAGACACTCTCAGTAGACACTCTCTATAGACACTCTCTGTGTTTTCCAGAGTGAGTTTTGATACAGCTAAAGACTAATTCTGCAGCTGACATTAATTGTTCTCTCAGTGTCCATGTGTCTCATTTCATATAATCTCACTTCCCAAAACACCTCATCCCTACTTCCAGAGAAGTCATTATGTCCTGAGGAGTCACATTTCCCACCACACCTCCCTCCAGAAGAAGAAAAAGAAATAAATCACTGCAGCTCAATACACAGGAATTACAAAGAGGTCAGTGAGTTGTCCTCCTCTCTCTACCCAAGCTCCCTGCTGTGGCATGGCAGACAGAGCCCAGGTGTCCTGGCTTTTTCAGTGTCTGCATCAAGATTCTCCCCACCTCATAGAATCATAGACTGGTCTGGGTTGGAAGGGACCCCAAGGGTCCCAGAGCTCCAACCCCCTGCCACAGGCAGGGCCACCAACCTCCAGGCCTGGAGCTACACAAGGTTGGAAGAAGCAGCTGGATATATTCAAAAGACACCAGCTTTTCATTGATCAAAGTTTTTAGGGCTGGGGGACACCCTCCAAGACCCCAAAATATCAGGAAGGGCTTTCTCTGTTCCCAGAAATTCTGGGTTACTGGTGTGTGGAGTCAGAGAATCCCAGCCTGGTCTGGGTTGGGAGGGAGCCCAAGGGTCCCAGAGCTCCAACCCCCTGCCACAGGCAGGGCCACCAACCTCCAGGCCTGGAGCTACACAAGGTTGCCCAGGGCCCCAGCCAACCTGGCCTTCAACACCCCCAGACACAGGGGCACCCACCCCCTCTCTGGGCAGCCCCTGCCAGCCCCTCCCCACTCTCTCTGCAAAGAACTTCCCCCAAGCTCTCCTCTGAGGGAATGTCAAGACCAGGCAGGGAAGATTGAATTTCCCTCTCAGAGGCTCAACGCTGATCTCCCCCTTCTTAGTGATAACTGAGTCCATTCAGAGAGCAAACAGAACGTTGGGATCAATCAAGGGGCTCAGAGACCTCATCCCAGGTTTGAATGACAACATCACATCCAACAGCAGAGGAAAAGGAGACCAGGACACCAAGGGGATGGGCCGTGGTCCGGCCTTCGCTGCAGCAGGGATTTGAAGTTAAATCCCGTGTGCTGGAGCCAGGAGAAAGAGTGGAGAGTATTTCCCCCTCTGCTCTGCCCTGCTCAGGGCCCAGCTGGAGTGTTGTGTCCAGCTCTGGGCTCCCTGGGATCAACCAGCCAGGGATCTCCTGGAGAGAGTCCAGAGGAGGCTCTGGAGATGCTGAAGGGCCTGGAGCATCTCCCCTGGGAGGAAAGGCTGAGGGAGCTGGGGCTGTTGAGCCTGGAGAGAAGCAGCCTGAGAGGGGATCTGCTCCCTGGTTCTCCAGAGCTGAAGGGTGAGACCTAGGGGGTTCAGCTTTAATCCACCCTCCTTGTCCTGCCATTGCCTACCCTTCCTCTTACAACTTCTTTAAACAAGCTCTAGCTAAGAAATACCCCAACCCCTGAGTCCTCCACGCAGTCCTCTCCGTCGCCAGCCCAAACGAGCCAGCTCCCCTCATGTCATAACTGCTAATTTATGCAAATTTGTGCCTTGTTTTGCCAGGGAAGGCTTCCCATTCTTGACTGGCGTCCAAGCAAAACCCCATTAGGTCCTAGAAATTAATTGAAGGCCCATTTCCCCAGTTGGTTCCAATTAAGCCTCTGTGCTAAGTCAAGCAGCATGCCCATCCCCTCCTGCTGGCTTGAATTTATTTATTGCAGCCTAATTTCCCTCCTCCCCACAGTCATTTTTGGGTATACTGGAAAAGGAGAAGATTCCAGAGCTATCCTGCCTGGATTCCCTAAAGAGCTGCATGGCAGTGTGGGATGTGGCTCCTGAGCTCTTTGCTGTAGCTTAACCTGTGTACAATGAGGAGACAAGAGTTGAGGAAGTCCTGGAGCAAGTCCTGCTTCCTCTTGCCCCTGGTACAGAGCCCAGAGCCCTCTTCCATGCCAAAATAACATCCCTCTGTGCTTCTGACCCCATCACTCACCTTCAGGACTAGCAGGCAGCAGTGGGAAGAGGCTTGGTTGGTAGGACAAGAGTGTGGTGAGATGTGAAGGAACTTGGTAGGCCTGGAGCAACCTGGTCTAGTTGAATATATCCCTGCTCATTGCAGAGGGGTTGGACTCAATGGACTTTGAAGATTCCTTCCAACCCAAACCATTCTATGATCCTATGATTCAGTGGATAAAGTCTTGGCCTGGGTGACACTTGGCTGCAGGCATTCGTGTGGCTCTGGAGAAGACCAAAGTCAGCCTCAGTGTTTCATCATCCCCTTTGGTCAGCCAGCTGCTACCTTTGGAAGGTCTCTATGCCCCTAAATTACTGCAGCTTTTCTCTCACATTAATTCCAGCGCAGGATGAGTTTTCATGTCTTCTTCCTGCCAGCTGCATGCTGTAGTTGCTGAGGTGTGGAGTTGTCCTCTGCTACTCCAGCCAAGTCAACACCATAGTCTGCACAATCAAGCCCTTTTGGTGAAGGCATTTTCCCTCATCTCCAGCCCAAACCTCCCCCCACACAACTCGAGGCCGTTTCCTCTGGTCCTGGAGCTCATCCCATGGGAGAAGAGCCCGACCCCCCGGCTGCCCCCTCCTCCCAGGGAGCTGCAGAGAGCCAGCAGGTCTCCCCTCAGCCTCCTCTTCTCCAGAGCCAGCCCCGGGGCCCTCAGCTGCTCCTGGCAGCCTCGTGCTCCAGCCCCTTCCCTGCTCCATCGCCCTTCTCCAGCCCCTTCCCCATCCTTCTTGTGGTGAGGGGCCTAAACCTGACCCCGGCGCTTGAGGGGCGGCCTCCCCAGGGCCCAGGCCTTAGGTCATCTAATCCAACCCCAGCTCTCCTCAGGCATCTCAACTGGTGCCAAGGACTGTTAGAGGCTTCTCTCCCTCTCTCTGTGCCTCCCAAGTGGTGTCCCCAGTGCACATTAATCTGCCTGTTGTTCTGCTACAGCAGCTCTTGGTGTCCAGCTGAAGACATCAGCTTGACTTGTGCTCATGCTGGGCCTCTGATGTCTGGGCTCTCCAAGGGATGCCACGGAAGCCATTCCAATGGGACAATCTGTCTTGCTCCAGCTCCCTTTTGACTAAGGTTGGCCATGCAGTGTGGAAGCTTGGTCCCTGCTGGCTTGCCCATGTGTCTGCTGAGCTAGCACCACAGCCATAGAGAGTTGGTTGGTGCTAGTACAGCAAAGCTGCCATTGGACAGGCTGTTCCTTGCCTGGCCTTGTTTTCTAGCAGCAAACATCCCTGAAGAGCTACCCAATCCAGGAACCAGCCCTTTGAAGTCTTTAAAAACTGGCTTTTCAGCAGCAAGGCTTGAACTGGATTGCCTTTGAGGCTCTCCAGAGACACCATCTCACTCACTGAAATAAACAGTAGTAATTTACTCACCTACAGGTGGCCATTTGTAAATTTTTTTCCCCAAAAAACCATTGCACTGCTCTCTTGGAGGGAGGGAGTGTGCTACCCAAAGAGGTTTTAATGAAACTGAAGCATGCATAATGCCTTTCTCCTGCTTTAATGGAGTTGCCACTGATGGAAGCCAAGAGTAGTCATCAAAACAAGGCCTAGATCCACCTTGCACACCTTCAGGTAGGAGGCACATCCCAGTAAGGGACTTGAAACCCTGAAATTAGTGGGAAAAAGAGGAGGAAAGGCTTAACTGAGATCTGTGTTTCACCTTGGGACATCTCCTCTCTCCATCAAGAAACTCTTGGCCATTTTACAGCCCAGGCCTGGTGTGGTTGATGTGTGGAGCTGTATGGACTGTGTTGAGTGATGCCTGATGCGTTGCACCTCACCACTGAGCGTGAGCAAGAACTTCTCAACACTGTCCAAATGGATTTGGGGCCCCCAGTTTCCTTGTGTGTCCTGCCCTGCCCACTGGCACGTGGCCTATTCAAGTATCAAACATCCCACCACAAGAAGAGGTGTGGGGCTGGGACGTGGCCAAAATTCAGCCTTTATTGCCCCTACCATTTGCCCTGTTATGTGACAAGAGATGCTGGCAAGTTGGTTATGGAAACTTAGATTTTCTACTACCCAGTGGAAGGGAAAGCTCTGCTCCTCCTGAGTGTGTCTGGCCCCACTACTGGTAGGTGACCCACACTTGCCAAAGTGATCAAATGAATGTGGTAGTGTCCTACCACAGTAAAACTGGTTCTTGGCAGATGGGTGGAAAGGAAAGCAAGATGGGGATTTCCTTCCTCTCCTCTTGCCTTCATATGCCTGTCCTAAGGCAGCAGAAGGTCATTGAGAGGCTCCTGAAGTGCAGCAGAAGGGAAGAGAGAACATGAGCAGCACGAGGAGGAAATGAAACTCAAACACAGGGGTGAAGCTGGAGGAGGGAAGGGGGAGAGGAGAGCTTGGGGGGAAGTTCTGTGCAGAGAGAGTGGGGAGGGGCTGGCAGGGGCTGCCCAGAGAGGGGGTGGGTGCCCCTGTGTCTGGGGGTGTTGAAGGCCAGGTTGGCTGGGGCCCTGGGCAACCTTGTGTAGCTCCAGGCCTGGAGGTTGGTGGCCCTGCCTGTGGCAGGGGGTTGGAGTTCTGGGACCCTTGGGCTCCCTCCCAACCCAGCCCAGTCTGGGATTCTCTGACTCCACACACCAGTAACCCAGAATTTCTGGGAACAGAGAAAGCCCTTCCTGATATTTTGGGGTCTTGGAGGGTGTCCCCCAGCCCTAAAAACTTTTATCAATGAAAAGCTGGTGTCTTTTGAATATATCCAGCTGCTTCTTCCAACCTTGTGTAGCTCCAGGCCTGGAGGTTGGTGGCCCTGCCTGTGGCAGGGGGTTGGAGCTCTGGGACCCTTGGGCTCCCTCCCAACTCAGACCAGGCTGGGATTCTATGTTTTTGCTTCTCAGTGGGAAGGAAGCTTGTGGAGAAACCAAGACAAAGAGCACTTTGTTTAAGGCTGCAACATCACAAGGGTCCCTATTGTTGATACAGAAGCTTGCCCTTCAAAATGGAAATTTCCATGGCATGCTTGTTCTTTACCAGTGAGATAGTTTAAATTTTGCATTGGGGTTTGGGGTTATTTTTTGGGGGGTTATTTATTTTTTGGAGGGTTATTTTTTTGGGGGGGGGGTGTCTCAGTTGGCTGGAATCAAAAGAAATGAGCTGAAATTGGTGTTATTTTTCATCTTCTTTTCAGCCCTCAGTCAGTCTGACCCAGCAACTCACACACAACTTTTCACAATGAATTGATCTAATAAAATTCAGAAGCAGCACATTGAATCCAAATTAAATAACTTTCACTTTTTTCCCCCTCATTTTCTTTTCTTTTTTTTCTTTTTTACCTGCAGTTTTTCCTGGGAACAAAAGGCAGCCAGCCACAGACTTTGTGTTTGGCACATCTTCCAGACCCAACCCCTCTTTTCATAGAATCACAGAATTGTAGGGGTTGGAAGGGACCTCCAGAGATCATGGGGTCCAACCCCCTGCCAAAGCAGCTCCCCAGCTCATATTGCACAGGGCTGGAATCTCTCCAGAGAAGGAGACTCCACACCCCCTGGGCAGCCTGGGAATCAAACCCAAATTGACTCAAGGATGGACCATGGAGCAGAGCAGGACCTTCTCCCAGTGGTTCAGGAGACCCTGGAAAACACATCTCTGGGAGCATGAGGGAATGTGGGACAACTCCCAGATCCCACTGAATCACAGAGTCACAGGGGTGGGAAGGGCCCCCCAGAGCCCCTGGGGTGCAACCCCCTGCCAAAGCAGGGTCCCTGGGACAGGGGCTGGAATCTCTCCAGAGAAGGAGACTCCACACCCCCTGGGCAGCCTGGCCCAGGGCTCCCTCACCCTCACCAAGTTCTTCCCCACATTGGGGCGCAACTCCCTGGGCTCCAACTTGAGCCCAGCGCCCCTTGGCCTGTCCCCACAGACCCTGAGAAGAGGCTGCCCATGGCCCCCTGGCTCCCACCCTTCAGCTCTGGAGAACCAGGGAGCAGATCCCCTCTCAGGCTGCTTCTCTCCAGGCTCAACAGCCCCAGCTCCCTCAGCCTTTCCTCCCAGGGCAGATGCTCCAGGCAGGGAGGGAGGGGAAAGGGAAAGGGAAAGGGGAAGGGGAAGGGGAAGGGGAAAGGAAAATTACCTGTCTCCCCATGCAGAAATCCTCCAGCTTCTCCAGTGTCTATATTGTCTCCCTGTAGAATGGCCAGTTCTGGTCAGGGTCTCATCTCCAGTATTCAAACCCCTCCCATGTCAGTGTGAAATAATGCCCCATCCACAAGCTCACAGAGCAACAAGTCAGCCAGCACCGTGCAGTGGAAAGGCTGGGAGGCAAAGTGTGATGGGGACCTTGATGCCCTTCCCCTTCCCCTTCCCTTTCCCCTTCCCCTTCCCTTCCCCTTCCCTTCCCCTTCCCTTCCCCTTCCCCTCCCCTTCCCCTCCCCTTCCCTTCCCCTCCCCTTCTCCTTCCCTTCCCCTTCTCCTTCTCCTTCTCCTTCTTCTCCTTCTTCTCCTTTCCCCTCCCCACATCCATGATCTCCATTTTCTTGCTGCCCCAAGGGACCTGCTGTGCCTCTGGCCCATGGGAGGAGCTCAGAACTTGCCTTTGAAGCCCAGATCCCTGCATAAACCAAGTTCTTGAAGACCCTCAAGCACAGCACCCCTCATTTAGCCCCTGGAGCTGTGTCTTCCCTCAGATGAACCCCTGGGGCAAGATACTCCCACCCAGCAAGTGCTGGCCAATATCTTGCCCTCAGATTGCTCAGCCTGTGGCCCTGTGGGTCCAACCTGAAGACAACACCTCCTTCAGCTCCCAGGCCATTTTCTTTCCAGGATGCAGCTTGTATTTCCTGGCTGGCTCCTGCTTCCCTCTTCCTGAATCCCCTCTTCTTCACCAAAGCTGGCAGTGTGATTAGGCTGAGCATCAGCCCCCTGTTTTAATTAGCCATGTGCCAAGCTATCAGAGGAAGGGATCAGAAGCAGCAGTTGCAGTGGTCACAGCCAACATGTATCCAGACCCCAGAGGAAGGAGCTGTGAAGTGGGGAAGAAACTGTTTCCCCAGTAACTTGCTGACCCCCTGTTGTTTCTCCACCAGGTTTGTGGACCAGATTCCCTCCCAAGGCTTAGTGCTTTTGACCTCCAGGTGCCTCTTTCAAGCCAAGGTGTTGTCTGACCTCATTGTGGAGAGGGTGAGCTGGCAGGAGGGAGTTGGGCCAGCTCAGGCACCCTGGAGACCAATTTGTGTAGGCTTTTAGTGGGGAGTTGGCACCCTCTTATCTCAAAGGATCTGTCTTGCCACATGAGATGTTCAGTGGCAGAGTGGTGAGGCCAGATGGAAGCCTCCAGAGTCCCATCTGACCATCCTGGCCACCAGCCTCTGCGTCATCACCTCCTCCCACAGCCTGGGCTGGCAGCAGCTATGTCCTTCCCCCACTCGTTCCTGTGGCTTGTTTGAAGTCCATGCCTTGCCCTCAGACTGATGCTGGACCACAGTCAGCTCCATAAGCATCTCCCACCACATCAAGACCTTTCCTGGGGTGAGCACAATGCAGCTCAAGCCACTCTCTGTCCATCTGGTAAGTGCTGCATCCCTCAGGGACCAGCAAGAGGGCTGAAGGACCAGCGTGGGGGACATCAGATCTTGCTGCACGCAGCAGAGTGACCCTACATCTAAGGTCATAGAATCATAGAATTGTAGGGGTTGGAAGGGACCTCCAGAGATCATGGGGTCCAACCCCCTGCCAAAGCAGCTCCCCAGGACATTTCACTCAGATAGGCATCCAGACGGGGCTGGAATCTCTCCAGAGAAGGAGACTCCACACCCCCTGGGCAGCCTGGCCCAGGGCTCCCTCACCCTCACTGGGGAAAAGTTCTTCCCTAGGTTGGTGCAGAACTTCCTGGGCTCCAACTTGCAGCCATTGCCCCTTGTCCTGTCCCCACAGACACTGAGAAGGGGCTGGCTGATTCCCCCTGCATCCCATGCTTAAGATAATTGTAAACAGTAATTAGGTCCCCCCTTAGTCTTCTTCTCTCCAGGCTGAACAGTCCCAATTTTCTCAGCCTTTCCTCCCAGGGGAGATGCTCCAGGCCCTTCAGCATCTCCATGGCCTCCTCTGGACTCTCTCCAGGAGATCCCTGGCTGGTTGATCCCAGGGAGCCCAGAGCTGGACACAACACTCCAGCTGGGGCCTGAGCAGGGCAGAGCAGAGGGGGAGGATCCCCTCCTGGGACCTGCTGCCCACACTCCTCCTGATGCCCCCAGGATCCCATTGTCTCTCTCAGCCCCAGGGCACACTGCTGGCTCATGGCCACCCTGTCACCCCCCAGCACCCCCAGGTCCTTCTCCACAGAGCTCCTCTCCAGCAGCTCCCCCAGCCTGGCCTGATCCCAGCAGTTCTTCCTTCCCAGGGGCCAGACTCTCCCCTTGCTCTTGTTGAACCTCCTCTGGTCTCTCCCTGCCCAGCTCTCCAGCCTGGCCAGGTCTCTCTGGGTGGCAGCGCAGTGTCCTGGGTGTCCCCCACTCCTCCCAGCTCTGGATCATCAGACACTTGCTGAGGGGGGATGCTGTCCCCTCATCAAGGGCTCCATGAAGATGTTAAACAGGACTGGGCCCAACACTGAGCCCTGGGGAACACCGCTAGTCACAGGCCTCCAGTCAGATTCCGCTCCAAGGAATCCACTCCAGGTCCCCCTGGTGATCACCAGCTCTTTTGGGTGCTCTTTGGGTGGGGAGATCAAAGGATGAATGGTGTGTAAAGTGTCAGTGCCTTGCCTGCTTAGGATCTCTGCAGCACGTTAGGGACAGAGATGGAGGATGGATTCACATCACCACTCTGTAGTCAGCACCCTGCTCTGTGGTAGGAGGGACAAATCCAGACCCATTCCCTCATGCTCTCTGTCAAGATCAGGACTCCAGGGCAACCTTTGGGTTGTGATTTGAATGGAGCTGCCCAACCTCACAGCAAAGGATGGGTGTGGGGTGCAAGAGGAGGTCTCCAGTAACCTGCCAGGGGATGTGAGCCAACAAGCAGGTGAGGAGAGGGACTATCCCATGCTCCTGCCTGTCACCATCCATCTAATGCCAGCAGGCATTACAGGAAGGGATGGACCATCAAGGCCACATGTCCCTTGGGTCATCCTGAGAGGCTTTGGTCCATAGCCCTGTAAGCACTGGGAGATGGGGTAGATCATGTGGGATCATCCATCACCCCAGTACAGGGATGGGGTGCAGCAGGTTCCCACCACATCTCCCTTCAGGCTCCAGAGCCTTTTCTTTTTCCTCACCTGGGTTTCCCCCCCACCCCACCTTGTCCCCTACCACCTCTGCACTGATTGTCCCCACCACAAGCACCTCTTGCTACCAACCTGCACCACCCCCTGTGAAGCGCTCCAGCCCCAAGCCAGCAGTGAGCAGTGTGTGGGCCATCAGGACAAGCCCATCTGCAGTCAGTTGAGTGGCCTCGTTAGCTGATGAGCAGGTGCACTAATTTGAATGGGTCTGGCTCAAGGGTTTATTAAGAATTAGGGCCTGGTGGAGGGGGAAAGGCTGAACTCCAGCATGTGCAGGGAGCAGAAGGGGCTCTTCTCCATCCTCCTGGTTCCTGCTCCATCCCCTGCTGTGGATCACAGAGTTGTAGGGGTTGGAAGGGGCCTCTGGAGCTCATTGGGTGCAGCCCCCTGCCAAAGCAGGGTCCTTAGGACATATCACACAGCTAGGCATCCAGACAGATCCTGAATATCTCCAGAGAAGGAGACCCCACCACAGTGTCTGTAGGGTGGAGCAGAGCTGACTGCAGCACAGGGGCAGGCCATCCTGAAGGTGGGTGAGTATCTGGGGGGGCATTATGTTTAATCAGAATGTCAGGGAGAATCAGAGGCTGGTGGGGTTGGAGGGAGCTCTGGAGATCATCCCCTCCAACCCCCCCAGAGCAGGGTCCCCTCGAGCTGCACAGGACAGCACCCAGGATCCCGGGGTTGGGATGGCTCCAGAGCTGGAGGGAGACTCCCCAAGCTCTCTGGGCAGCCTGGCCCAGGGCTCTGCCCCCCTCCCAGCACAGAAGCTCCTCCTCAGGCTCAGGGGGAACTTCCTCTGCTCCAGGCTGTGCCCACGGCCCCTTGTCCTGTCCCTGGGCCCCCTGAGCCCAGCCTGAGCCCTCCTCCTGAGCCCACCCCTCAGGGCTTGCTCAGCACTGAGCAGATCCCCCTCAGGCTTCTCTTCTCCGGGCTGAGCAGCCCCGAGTCCCTCAGCCTCTCTGGGCCAGAGAGATCACAGAATCCCAGGGCTTGGAAGGGACCTCTAGAGATCATGGGGTCCAACCCCCTGCCAAAGCAGCTCCCCAGCTCATATTGCACAGGGCTGGAATCTCTCCAGAGAAGGAGACTCCACACCCCCTGGGCAGCCTGGCCCAGGGCTCCCTCACCCTCACTGGGGAAAAGTTCTTCCTCATGTTGCTGCAGAACTTCCTGGGCTCCAACTTGCAGCCATTGCCCCTTGTCCTGTCCCCACAGACACTGAGAAGGGGCTGCCCATTTCCCCCTGCAGCCCATGCTTAAGATATTGATAAACATTAATTAGGTCCCCCCTTAGTCTTCTCTTCTCCAGGCTGAACAGCCCCAGCTCCCTCAGCCTTTCCTCCCAGGGGAGATGCTCCAGGCCCTTCAGCATCTCCAGAGCCTCCTCTGGACTCTCTCCAGGAGATCCCTGGCTGGTTGATCCCAGGGAGCCCAGAGCTGGACACAACACTCCAGCTGGGGCCTGAGCAGGGCAGAGCAGAGGGGGAGGATCCCCTCCTGGGACCTGCTGCCCACACTCCTCCTGATGCCCCCCAGGATCCCATTGTCTCTCTTGTCCTGGTGCCCTCAGCATCCCCACAGCCCTTTGCTGTCCCCTCTCCAGGAGCTCCCTGTCCTTCCTGCCCTGGGGAGCCCAGCACTGCACACAATAATCCCTCAGGAACAGAAGGCCAGGATGCAAGGGAAACTGCAACAACCCCTGGTGCATCCTACACCAAAATTAAGACAAACCTCAGGGAACCCTAAGACTGGACTTGGTCCTTTCTCTTCCCCTCTTTCTCCTAAGGCATGGCCTTGCAAGGTCTCTCCTGCTCAGTAAGAAAAAGGGGAAGAGGAAGGAGGAAACCCCCTGCCCCAAATAAAACAAGGCTTGCAAACTTCTACTCAGAGGCTGGCCTGGCTGTAGGCATGCCTGATCCCTATCTCCTGGTCTCCAACCAGGCTGTTTTCCTGGCCTGCCCTGGAGATTTAGGCTGTGGGAGGAAAAAGAGCTTGCTGGCAGCTGAGGGGATGAATTTAGCCAACAAGCTGCAGAGGGCTGTCTCCACACACCAAGGGAGTGACTAGGGGATGCTGAGCTGGGCTTCATCCCAGGAATTCAGCAGGGGAACGTAAGGGAGGCTGGGGCCACCATCAGCAGCTGGGCTTTTATGATCATGGGGTAATAAAATCTGAGGCATTAATATGCAAGTGAAACATCAGCAGTAAGTAGTGGAGGGTGCTTGAAAAGGGGCTGAGATGTGTGATGACTCTCAGACGTTGGGGAGAAGGTGAGGTCAGGTCCTGTGGCTGGTGTTGGTCCAGGGATGAGATGATTGAAGTACATGGGGCTGGCTTTGGGGGGGAAGGAAAGGTGAGATGTGTTAGAAGAGTTGATTTAGGAGGAGAACTGATGTCTTTATAGTCATAAAGAGTGCTTAACACGAGCCTGTGTGCTCCTGTTAGGTGATTCTGTGCTCATGAAGTCCACCAGTGAAACCTGACATCACAGAACCACAGAATGTTAGGGGCTGGAAGGGATCTCTGGAGATCATCTAGTCCACCCCCTGCCACAGCAGGATCACCTAGATTAGGTCACACAGGATCACTGGGTTTGAAGGTCTCCAGAGAAGGAGACTCCCCAGCCTCTCTGAGGGAGCAGAACCTCTTCCTTGTGAGGAGAGGCTGAGGGAGCTGGGGCTCTTGAGCCTGGAGAAGAGGAGCCTGAGGGGTGAGCTCCTCAGTGTCTATCAGTCTGCAAAGGGTGAGAGTCAGGAGGCTGGAGCCAGGCTCTGCTCAGGGGTGGCAGCCCCAGGACAAGGGGCAGCGGGTGCAGCTGGAGCAGAGGAAGCTCCATGGGAATGTCAGGAGGAACTTTGTCCCTGGGAGGGTGACAGAGCCCTGGGCCAGGCTGCCCAGAGAGGTTGTGGAGTCTCCTTCTCTGGAGACATCCCAACCCCATGATCCTGGACGTGTTGCTGTGGGATTGAGTCTGGGTGCCCCTGCTCTGGCACAGGGGGTTGGACTAGATGAGCTTTCCAGGTCCCTTCCCACTCCTGATGTTCTGGGTTTTCATCATTGGTGTCATTTGGACACATCTACTCACTTGTTTGGAGACAGTGACAGCCAATAGCACTGCCTGTAGATCCCTGCCTGAGGTTTCCCCCAGCAGGAATAAAGTCCCTGGTGCTGACAGCATCATCCCATCCTTGTTCTTTATGTGTTTGGAACTGATCCCGAAGTGGTGGGTGATGAAGGGAGTGGGACAGGGGACAGGGTGACTTGTGGAATCTCAGAACCCATGGCAAGGGAGTCTTCCTTCAAATAGGAGGGTTTCTTCCCATTGATGAAGTTCCTCCTTTGGTGGGAGAAGAAAATTAGATGCTCTCTGATTCCTCCATGCTGGCATGTGAAAGGCTGCTTAGCAAAAACCCCATGCCTTTCATAGATTGGGCTGGGTTGGGAGGGACCCCAAGGGTCCCAGAGCTCCAACCCCCTGCCACAGGCAGGGCCACCAACCTCCAGGCCTGGAGCTACACAAGGTTGCCCAGGGCCCCAGCCAACCTGGCCTTCAACACCCCCAGACACAGGGGCACCCACCCCCTCTCTGGGCAGCCCCTGCCAGCCCCTCCCCACTCTCTCTGCAAAGAACTTCCCCCCAAGCTCTCCTCTCCCCCTTCCCTCCTCCAGCTTCACTCCAGCCCCCTTGTCCTGCCAGGCTCTGCCCTTCCCAAGAGCTGATTCCCCTCCTGCTCCTCGGGTCCCTTCAGGGACGGGCAGGCTGCAATGAGATTCCCCCCCCCCAGCCTTTCAAAGCAAGAATGTGATGGGAAAGCATCCTCTTTGGGGGCAATTCTTTTGATAAACCTCCAAAATCCCTTCAGGTGGAGAAGACTGAGGACAAGGGGCAAAGAGGAGTTAGGGAAAAATGTGGTTATCAACCAGTAGCATTTGTGGTGGCAAATACATTAGGAAGCCTGTGCAGCCCCTTGCCCAGTGTCCCAGGGGCAGATATGCTCCAGCTAGTCCAGCTCTTGCAGAGCTTCCTTGAACAACCTTTGTATGAGCAACTGGTGCTGAACAGCTTTGCTCTCACAGAGCTGTAGGGGTTGGAAGAGCCCCCCAGAGCCCCTGGGGTGCAACCCCCTGCCAAAGCAGGGTCCCTAGGACAGGGGCTGGGATCTCTCCAGAGAAGGAGACTCCACACCCCCTGGGCAGCCTGGCCCAGGGCTCCCTCACCCTCACCAAGTTCTTCCCCACATTGGGGCGCAACTCCCTGGGCTCCAACTTGAGCCCAGCGCCCCTTGGCCTGTCCCCACAGACCCTGAGAAGAGGCTGCCCATGGCCCCCTGGCTCCCACCCTTCAGCTCTGGAGAACCAGGGAGCAGATCCCCTCTCAGGCTGCTTCTCTCCAGGCTCAACAGCCCCAGCTCCCTCAGCCTTTCCTCCCAGGGGAGATGCTCCAGGCCCTTCAGCATCTCCCTGTCCCTCCTCTGGACTCTCTCCAGGAGATCCCTGGCTGGTTGATCCCAGGGAGCCCAGAGCTGGACACAACACTCCAGCTGGGGCCTGAGCAGGGCAGAGCAGAGGGGAGGATCCCCTCCTGGGACCTGCTGCCCACACTCCTCCTGATGCCCCCAGGATCCCATTGTCTCTCTCAGCCCCAGGACACACTGCTGGCTCATGGCCACCCTGTCACCCCCCAGCACCCCCAGGTCCTTCTCCACAGAGCTCCTCTCCAGCAGCTCCCCCCAGCCTGTCCTGATCCCAGCAGTTCTTCCTTCCCAGGGGCCAGACTCTCCCCTTGCTCTTGTTGAACCTCCTCTGGTCTCTCCCTGCCCAGCTCTCCAGCCTGGCCAGGTCTCTCTGGGTGGCAGCGCAGTGTCCTGGGTGTCCCCCACTCCTCCCAGCTCTGGATCATCAGACACTTGCTGAGGGGGGATGCTGTCCCCTCATCAAGGTCCCAGTGAAGGAAAGGAGCTGCCAGGTGCCTGTGATTATATTTTGGTGGCATTTGGAAACCCAGAGGGAGATGGAGAGGCTGTGACACCAGGCATCGTGTGCCCGATGGGGAGACACCCTGCTGGGGACACGCAGGGCTGGTGAAATTCAGGAAAAGGAGAATAAAAGCAGGAAGAAAGATCAGATCAGGTCTTCATCCTCCATGAAGACACACAAACAACCCCCCAGCCAATAAAACAGTCCTGCTTTCAGAGGATTTTCAGTGCACTGAGGTGCCACCGGCCTCTGCCATGGGATGACTTGAGCATCCCCTGCATCAGGGTGTGACTGGATCTGCTGGGATAACGGATCCTGATGAACCACAGAGGGATGAAAAGGCTGAATTCTGGTTTTTCCAGGCTGTGAGCACCCTGTTGCTCTTCTGCAGTGCCCATGTTGAGGGAATCATAGACTCATTCAATGTGTGAGGTTGGAAGGGACCTTCTGAGCCCATCCAGTCCCACCCTGCAGTGAGCAGGGACATCTTCACTAGAGCAGGGTGCTCAGAGCCCCATCCACCCTGACCCCAAATGTCTCCAGGGATGGGGCCTCCCCTACCTCTCTGGGCAACCTGTTCCAGTGATCCACCACCCTCATACTGAAGAACTTTTTCCTAACACCCAACCTAAATCTCCCCTTTTCAAGTTTAAAACCATCACCCCTTGTCCTACTGCTACATGCCCTCATGAACAGCTCTTCCCCAGCTACTTGTCCAACCTTGTGCCTCCATCCTAAGAGAAGGGCAATGTTCAGGTGTGTTTTTTCTGGAATTTGATCCTGATGAGGGGTTATGAAACTCCTCAGTGTTCTGGGGGACAGCAAACTTTGGGGCAGAGCAGAAATCTCCCTCGAGTTTGGAAAGCAGTAAATACACCTGGTGCTTTGCACTTTCTCTTGCCCTCTGGTTCACTCACTGAACTTTGCCTTTCAGTCTCTGAAGGACACCAGCTCCTCTTGGGTTTCTCTTCTTGATAACCTATGTACATAGACATATATCAACACAACATGTTCAATAACAACCCAAATGCCTTTGTGTGCTGACTCTAATGGGAAAGAAGTGTTGGAAACCCATTTAGTGGATATTGAAATGAATCCTCTTGTCCCTGTGAAGTGTCCCATTGATATTTCCTTCCAAGTGTTGAAAGGAGCTGAGAAAGGATGGAGATGGATGGTTCCTAAGTGAAGGAACCTGGGAGGATGCACCTTAGAGTCACAGAAGGGTTTGGGTTGGAAGGGACCTTTGAAGGTCATCTAGTCCCATCCCCCTTGCCATGAGAAGGGACATCTTCAACTAGAACAGATTACTCAGAGCCCTGTCCAACTTGATGAAGGTGATGGGACATCTACAGCTTCTGCTCTAGGAGCCTCAGATGGTTTTGGTGCCCTCCTCCTCATCTGAGCTGGCTCTTTCCCGTCCTGGTGTGCCCTGTTGTTCCTGTAGCCCTCCTCTTCCTCCAGACCTGGGTCAGTTCTTGCTCTGGCTGGAATAGTTGCCTCCTCTACCTGGTCTCCACCAGATCTTGCCCCTTTCCTCTTGCCATTGAATCTCCAGGCTGTTCTCCCCCATTTGCACAGGGATGCTGCAAATTCATGGGAAGCAGGAAAGGAAAAGGCATTCTTTTAGCTGCACTGGATCAGCCTGGTCCTGTTTAGAGTCAAAGCCCCTTTAATCTGGTTTAGCTTAGTTCCACATTAGAAGTTAATTGGATTCAAATTGCTTTTGATTCTCAGCAAATGTCCTTTCACAGGCTGAGTGCCCCATAGCCAGTCTGCCCTAGGAACTCACTTTCTTGGGTGTCTCTGGGTAGTGGGACCCACATCCAACATCTTTCCTACCAAGCTCCACGTCCCTGCCATGGGTCTGTGGGCTTGCTGCAGTGACAAAGACCCAAGAGAGTTCCTGTGGTCTGCCTGCAAGGCCACAGGCCAGTGGCCCCAGAAGAAACAAGAAGGTTTCTCTCCTAGCCATTTCTTTCCCAGATTTTCCAAATGAATGCAACTATTAGTGACTGGGTTCAATTTAGGAGGCCTTCCAAGCTCACAAAGTCTTCTGGAGGAGGACTGACCCTGGGCCACTGCTTTTGGGTGCTTTTTCTAGCCCAGGAGGAGAATCAGTATGGGGGATCCCTGTGTTGCAGGGGAAGAAGGGGGTTTCTGGCCTTCATGAGAAAATGACCCCAGCCAGTGCCCACTGGTGATGCAGTGGTTTGCTCCTCTCCCTCCCCTCCTCTGTGTGCTTGTGTCCAACGTCAGCTATGGGGAAAATGTTCTCCAGACGCAAGCCATGCAGAGCAGGAGGAAAGGGGATTAGATTACATTCAAAACAGAGTTTCAAAGGGCAGTGAAAGAGGACTGCAGCCAGCACATGGGATAGAATCATTGAATCCCAGACTGGGCTGGGTTGGGAGGGAGCCCAAGGGTCCCAGAGCTCCAACCCCCTGCCACAGGCAGGGCCACCAACCTCCAGGCCTGGAGCTCCACAAGGTTGCCCAGGGCCCCAGCCAACCTGGCCTTCAACACCCCCAGACACAGGGGCACCCACCCCCTCTCTGGGCAGCCCCTGCCAGCCCCTCCCCACTCTCTCTGCAAAGAACTTCCCCCCAAGCTCTCCTCTCCCCCTTCCCTCCTCCAGCTTCACTCCAGGGCGCAACTCCCTGGGCTCCAACTTGAGCCCAGCGCCCCTTGGTCTGTCCACACAGACCCTGAGAAGAGGCTGCCCATGGCCCCCTGGCTCCCACCCTTCAGCTCTGGAGAACCAGGGAGCAGATCCCCTCTCAGGCTGCTTCTCTCCAGGCTCAACAGCCCCAGCTCCCTCAGCCTTTCCTCCCAGGGGAGATGCTCCAGGCCCTTCAGCATCTCCAGAGCCTCCTCTGGACTCTCTCCAATGTGCTGCAGAGGAGTAGCTCACCCATAAGGCCATCCCTACCTCCAGGACAGGAGCTTCATTACTCCTCAGCTTTGGAAGACATATGTTCCTGAATCCAATAATCCTCTCAGTCTTTAAAATGCCTCATTTTTATCATCCCTGAGATGTCCATGGTCAAAGAGAGCATTGCTAAAGGCTGGGTTTCTTCTTCCTCTTTGTTCTGCTGCAGTTTGAGCCGAAGCATCTTGTGAAACTGAAATGTTGTGGGCAATGGTTCAGCACTGAATTGTACCTTTGGGCATGTGGCAAATAAAGCCCACATTCCTCATGGAGTAGAAATGCATTTTGCAGGGATGCAGAAGACCTTGATTAAAATGGAAACCTGAGAAGCTCTCACAGGGAGTGGAGGTGGGATGCTGCCACCTAAGAAGTGTTAGCTCTTGTGTCTGGAGACCTGTTGAAGTTTCCCATCCTGTCACCCGTGGCCAGAGGTCCCTCAGAAGGGGGAAAGAAGAAAGAACCAGACTCACTGCATGCACAGACCAGCTGCAGCACTGGGCACCATCAGTTTTTTCCACTCTCCAGATCAGCTCAGGGCTTTGAACACGCAGGACTTTTGATGTACCTGGGAGGAGAGAGGAACAAACACCGTGGATGTGAGCTGTGGCTTCATGCCTCCCATGGGACGTGAGGCACTGGAAGGAAAAACCAACAAAGTACTTGGCATCTTGGATTCAACCTCGTCCTGTTTTCCACAAGTCAAAGGCTGATGCAAGCCCAGAAGCACAAAGTCCTGCGAGCTCTTCCAGCGCTCTCACCGTTAACTGGGGTGCCTCTCAGTCCAGAATGGAAAAAAAAAAAGAAGAAGAGGAAAGAGAGGTCTTCTGAAGGAGATGTCTTGTGTGACAGTCTGCACACAACCCATGGCACCTCTCTAGAGGTGTTCACAGGCTGACAGGTCCAGCTGAGCGGTCACCCTGGGCTCTGGTTATACACCACGGGTTAAAACCCCATCAGTCTGAAGGTGTGATTCATCTGGCTTATTTTGGTTCAAAGAGGGGTGAGTTCTTTGTGGAATCCTGGTGGCTCTGCCCTCCACGGCTCTGTTGGCTGCAGGGAAGGCCCAGAGCATTGACACAGGTTGGAGATATCTACCAGTGATGGATTCCACCTTATGCATCAAAATCATCTCAGGCTGGGCCAGCGTGAGGCAAAGTGAGGGCAGCTGACCTGTATGGAGGATCTCCCTCTCTCTCAGCAGCAGAGGTATGAAACCCATGTTAGCCTTAAGGTCATCCCTCTGCTCAGAGGGCAAAAGTGATGCCCCACTGAATTTGACGAGTGGGCAGTGAGGTGGGGGAGAACTGGCTGTGGGACCCAGCTCAGAGGGTGCTGAGCAGTGGAGCAGAGTCTGGCTGGAGGCCTGTGACTAGTGCTGTTCCCCAGGGCTCAGTGTTGGGCCCAGTCCTGTTTAACATCTTCATTGAGCCCTTGATGAGGGGACAGCATCCCCCCTCAGCAAGTGTCTGATGATCCAGAGCTGGGAGGAGTGGGGGACACCCAGGACACTGCGCTGCCACCCAGAGAGACCTGGCCAGGCTGGAGAGCTGGGCAGGGAGAGACCAGAGGAGGTTCAACAAGAGCAAGGGGAGAGTCTGGCCCCTGGGAAGGAAGAACTGCTGGGATCAGGACAGGCTGGGGGGAGCTGCTGGAGAGGAGCTCTGTGGAGAAGGACCTGGGGGTGCTGGGGGGTGACAGGGTGGCCATGAGCCAGCAGTGTGTCCTGGGGCTGAGAGAGACAATGGGATCCTGGGGGCATCAGGAGGAGTGTGGGCAGCAGGTCCCAGGAGGGGATCCTCCCCCTCTGCTCTGCCTTGCTCAGGCCCCAGCTGGAGTGTTGTGTCCAGCTCTGGGCTCCCTGGGATCAACCAGCCAGGGATCTCCTGGAGAGAGTCCAGAGGAGGCTCTGGAGATGCTGAAGGGCCTGGAGCATCTCCCCTGGGAGGAAAGGCTGAGGGAGCTGGGGCTGTTCAGCCTGGAGAAGAGAAGACTAAGGGGGGACCTAATTAATGTTTATAATTATCTTAAGCATGGGCTGCAGGGGGAATCAGCCAGCCCCTTCTCAGTGTCTGTGGGGACAGGCCAAGGGGCAATGGCTGCAAGTTGGAGCCCAGGAAGTTCTGCACCAACCTGGGGAAGAACTTTTCCCCAGTGAGGGTGAGGGAGCCCTGGGCCAGGCTGCCCAGGGGGTGTGGAGTCTCCTTCTCTGGAGAGATTCCAGCCCTGTGCAATATGAGCTGGGGAGCTGCTTTGGCAGGGGGTTGGACCCCATGATCTCTGGAGGTCCCTTCCAACCCCTGTGATTCTGTGATTTGGCTTGTCTGTGCCTGCCTGCAGATGTCCAGTCCTGGTGTTGCTTGATCATCACAATAGTCCAATGCTTGGGGCTGAGTCCAGACAGGCTTGGGCAGATCTGGTCACTGCAAGAAGGCCATGGAGGTCCTGGAGCGTGTCCAGAGAAGGGCAACCAGGCTGGGGAAGGGGCTGGAGAGCAGCAAAGCTTGCGAGGAGCGGCTGAGGGAGCTGGGGGTGTTGAGGCTGGAGCAGAGGAGGCTGAGGGGAGCCCTTCTCCCCTGCCTGCCCTGCCCTGCCCTGGCAGGAGGGTGCAGAGAGGTGGGCGCTGGTCTCTTCAGCCAGGGGCCAGGAGCTGGGAGGAGGGGCAATGGGCTCAAGCTGGGCCAGGGCAGGCTCAGCTCAGCTGGGAGGGCAAAGTTCTTCCCTGGCAGAGCTGGGGGGCTGTGGCCCAGGCTGCCCAGGGAGGGGGCTGAGTTCCCAGCCCTGGGGGTGTTGAACAGAGGGGAGATGAGGTGCTCAGGGATCTGGGGCAGCACAGGGCAGGGATGGTTGGACTCCATGGGCTTCAAGGGCTTTTCCAGCCTGGTGACTCTGGGATTGTGTGATTCTGTGATCATGGTGAGAAGTTTGCTGCAGGAAATGGGAGGAAAATCAGCAATCTTTGTTGCTGTGACCCTTGGGTACCAGAGGGCGTCAAGTGGCATAACCCCCCTGTGTTACAGCAACTGCATTCAATGGCAATGAGCTGGAGAAGCTTTTTAGATGCCAGAAAAATCCTTCTTGAAGAAGTTCAGAAGAGTGAATGCCATGGTCCAGACTGGTGGCCAAATATCCCAGGAGAATATGAGTGCAACACTGTGATGGATGAGAAGAGAGCAGAACATCACCAAGGGAACAAAGAAAAACTCTTCTATGGCCCTGGTGGGTTAGGCTGGGTTGGCCCATGAACCAGTAACCCACCACCATCAGTGGGAACAAACATAAGAAGCCAGGGGAGTAAAAGATTCCCAGACTATGCCAACCAGCAGGAAGTTGGGATAGGGTTCCTGGGGCTGTGAGATCCATTAGACCACCAGCCATGGATGGGCCCATCCTTTGCCTGCACCGTGGAGAACTTCACCATGAAACACTTCTGGAGACCATCAGTCTTTGAGCCAGGGAATGGCTCCTTGGCAATGAGTGGAGGGAGTTTGAGCTTTACTAATGCTGCTGCCTGCAGCATGAGCGTGCTTGATGTGATCTTGCAGCTCCCTAAGGGATTTGCTTCTACTTTGTACTTAGAAAGGGTGGGACAAACATGCAATGAGTCCATCTTTTCCCCTACCATATGCATCCCACTAGTGTGGAAATAGGAGACCTCTTAGGAGGTACGACTGGACCCCTGAAGCACCTCATCCATGTTTTGCCACCAACTGAGTTTTACTGACCCTTTAGCAAGAGATGCAAAGGTTGGATGACTTTTCTTCCCACCCCTGTGTCAGTGATGAGTTTGGGCAATCCCACTGAGTTCTGTTTCTGCCTGTGTCAGCACAAGTCCAGGTAGAACCATGTTGTGATGTTATTTTGGGGTGAGCAAGGGCCAAATGCCCGTGGTGAAGCGCTGAGAACTTCCCTTTCATTCACGTTGAAGCTGGGAGGTTGGCAGGACCTCCAAGGGCACCAAAGGTTGGTCCCAGATCATAGAATCACAGAATCACAGGGGTTGGAAGGGACCTCGAGAGATCATGGGGTCCAACCCCCTGCCAAAGCAGCTCCCCAGGACATTTCACTCAGATGGGCATCCAGACGGGTCTTGAATCTCTCCAGAGAAGGAGACTCCACACCCCCTGGGCAGCCTGGCCCAGGGCTCCCTCACCCTCACTGGGGAAAAGTTCTTCCCCAGGTTGGTGCAGAACTTCCTGGGCTCCAACTTGCAGCCATTGCCCCTTGTCCTGTCCCCGCAGACACTGAGAAGGGGCTGGCTGATTCCCCTTGCATCCCCTGCTTAAGATAATTGTAAACAGTAATTAGGTCCCCCCTTAGTCTTCTCTTCTCCAGGCTGAACAGTCCCAATCTTCTCAGCCTTCCCTCACAGGGGAGATGCTCCAGGCCCTTCAGCATCTCCAGAGCCTCCTCTGGACTCTCTCCAGGAGATCCCTGGCTGGTTGATCCCAGGGAGCCCAGAGCTGGACACAACACTCCAGCTGGGCCCTGAGCAGGGCAGAGCAGAGGGGGAGGATCCCCTCCTGGGACCTGCTGCCCACACTCCTCCTGATGCCCCCAGGATCCCATTGTCTCTCTTAGCCACTGAGGCACACTGCTGGCTCATGGCCACCCTGTCATCCACATGATGTCACTGATGCCAGCGTGTCTCTGCACATGTAACTGAGATACATGCAAACTGAAGAATGCATGGGCTGGTATGTGACTCCAGAGACAGGGATGGGACCAAAATAATCTGACCTTCCCTTGTGCTTGCAGGAGACCGTTGGCTCCAAGATAAAGCTGGTGGTCCTCTTCCTGTTTGGAGTGAGCCTTTATGACTGCTGGGTTTGGAGTTGAAAGGTGCAAGAAAACACTCACTCTCTCCTGCCATGTGGAGGTCTGAAAGTGCTCCTGTGAAGGCTTTTGCTCTCTCTGATCAGTAGGAGTGAAAGACTGTGGCTGCTCTTGGTGGATGGGAAGTTGCAGCAGCGCCCAGAGAGGTTCTCCTCTTGCTCCAGTCTTGCTGAAGTTGTTTGCAGGAGTCTTTTTTTTCTGTGGCTTCCACTGCTTTTTGGATCAGGTCCTACATCATGCTCCGAGCTCTACGTTGGAAACCACATCCACCAAATCATACCCTTCAAGTAGCAGAGAAGAGTGGAGATTAGGTTTCCCTTGGAAAAGCAGAAAAGGGAAAAAAACCAAACCTTTGCCAGGAATGGGATAAAATCCAGTCCTTCCTTCAGGACAAAAGGATGTTGAGCTCAGAGCATTGTGACAGCTCTACTTAGCAAGGGAGAAGAAGACATTGTGCACGAAGAGTGCAGTTTGCTTTAGCTGAAGCACCAGGGTGACTCAGTGTGTCATTAAAATACTGTGGGGAAACTCAAACCCCAGAATTTTGGCAGGGCACTGCATGCCTTGCACAGAGCATTGTTATTTTTAGAATAATGGTATAATAGATAATGATGTATTACGTTATACAGTATTATTATAAGGGTATATATACACCTCATTAGATTTCCAGCTGGCAGGAGGGGTCTCCAAACAAAGGGGGGCTGTTGTTACTGTAATGCACCAGCCTGAAGCCTGAGCAGGAGAAAGGGAGCAAGGGCAGGGAATGGAGCTGAAGCACAGAAAGGTGACCTGAGCTTTTGGGAGGATGCAACAGGCAAGTGTTGTTAGGAGTCCTGGGTCTCTCAGAGCATTACCCTGACTCCTAGACCAGATTTTGTGCTTGGTTTGTAATATGTCTGCCAGTGGCCAAATTGTCCATGGCCTGGAGTCATTTTCCCCATGCTGATTCCTTCTGAAATGCAGGACCAAGGACCAGCAGAACATGCTGGTTTCAGCATAGAGGTGCTCATCAGCCCAAGCCAGGGTCCTCTCAGCCTGGTCTGTCTGCTCCTTCAACAAAGTCCACGTATCAGGTGTTGAAAGGTAGATGAGCTCAAACCCAACTGCTCCCTCCTTCCCACCAGTAATTCACTCAAATCCACGTGTTTCAGAGAAAAAAAACAACTGGCTCTGCAGCTTGGAAAGAGAGGAAAGCTTGGTAACACTGAGGCATGCTTAGGTACCTGGACACCTACAGCAGAGCAGCCCTCCCACGTGCTGTGCTGTCAGACTCTTGCTTAGTCTGGGGGCTGAGGCAACTCCAGGCTATTTGGGTTGGGGGCAATACATGCAAATTCCCAGGGAGCTAATTAATTCTGGAGGCTGCTTCTTAAGCATCCTGGCAGCAATGGCATGTATCTTAAGGAGGATCTTGCCATGATCATCACCAATATCAACTGATCATCAATACCAGCTATTCAGGAGGCACAGCAGCATGGGGAGTGATTTTATGCTGCTGTTTATCTCACCGTGATGAGGTGTGGCAAGAAAGGAAGGCAAAATGCCTCTTAGCAGCCTTATCAGCAGCTCAACTGCTGTTATCTAGATATATGGCCTGCCCATGACTTCATTTATTTGTAGAGCAACAGCAGTATTCCTGGGCTGAGCTGCAGTGGCCTGCTGTGGTCTGTTAGGTGGGACACCTCTTCCCGGTCATGGCTTGGTCCACGGGCTGAGATCTGGCAGGTCTGGTCTCTGTGCAGGGAAAGGAGCTGAGACTGGAGCAGGTGATGGGCTCTTCATGGCTGGTGGGGGAGAACACTCTCACAGAGGACATCCAGAGGACATGTGGCAGTGGAGTGGATGGGGTTCTTCTCCTTTCTAAGGCCATTCTTTAACCTGTCCCAGTTTATTGGCTGAAAAGTTCATCTACAAACAGCAAGTTTTGTCAAACTCTCACTTGAAATCAGTGATTACCAACAATTAAAGAAACTCAGTCTTTTAAATCAGCCCTACCTGATCAGGTTTTCCAGATACCCAGGTTTTCCAAATGATCTAACCACTGCCAAGAGACCGGAGAGAGGAGGCAATGGAGGCAATCACACCTCTGCTGTCCCTGTGTAGGTGATGTATGGAGCAGTCCTGTGCTCAGCAATTGGAGCTGGGCTGATTTCACAGGTCACCTGCTTTTCAAGCATAAACAGGTTGGGGTTTTTGTTTATTTTTACAGTTCTGTGACATTATCTGTTGTCTGTAACACATGGGACCAGCTGTGACTATTACCCAGGAGGCTTTCAGTTGCTGGAGCCGATCCATCAAATTCTTGGTGAGATGACTTCTCTGCTTTGCTCTTATGAAATTTTGGGTTGCTCACTCAGTTTTGATGCCTCCAGGCAAGCCTGTTTCAGGGCTGAACTGATTTGGGAACTAAATATATCCCCTCTATATCAATTGAGACGTCTTGGTGGGCAATGCGGAGGGCGCGTTGTTTCCCACTGAGGCAGGTGTTTAAAATAAGTCATGTGCAACATGCCATAGCAGAGTCTATCTTGTTGGGGTTTTTTTTTGCCACCCAGAGACTATAAAAGGAGTGACAAAATAATGCAGACACAGAGATCAGCCCTTGCAGAAGTCTAAATGCAGACAGGGATATCCCGTTTGGTGGGATGGAAGAATTCCTCTCTCACCACTGAGCGGGGCAGAAGTTGGGCAGACTGGAATGCACACACTGCAAACAACAGGTGAAGAGCAACACACTGAATATTTGGAAGCTGGTGGGAGAATATATTTCACATCTCTCTTCTGACATGACCTGTGCCAAGCTCGGAGAACCCTGTGCCACAGAAGAATCGGAGAGGGTTGAGCAGTTGTATCAACCAACATGAATCCTCTACAGTTTGTACCCCATCTCCTGCTCATAAGACTTCAGATGTTTGGAATTTTACTCTCTGCAAAGTCAAATTTCCATCCTTGTCTTCAAAGGAGACTTCAGCTACACACAGGGTTGGGCAAGGTGTGGCCACCTGCTCTCACAAGCTTGAGACAAAGCCGTTGATGGAGCAGCAGTTGTCCCAGCTTTGCATCCCACTCATGATTTTAGCCAAACAACAGCCTTGGGATGTCTCTCTCAGCCTCAGCTCGTGTGTCATTTCATACCTTCATTGGGCTGGATTGCCTTTTGAACGTGTCTTCTCTGCATTGTCTAGATGGGGAGACATCTGGCCACAGCTGGCTCTTCGCTTTGCCCCAGCAATTTTAGCCATAACCAGCAAGGCCCCTGTCCTGGTTTCGGTCAGGATAGAGTTAACTCCATTTGTAGCAGCTGATGGGATGCTGTGTTTGGGAGTTACAATGAAAGCAGTGCTGAGAACACCCTGATGTTCTTAGTTGCAGTCAGACAGTCAAGGACTTTCTCAGCTTCTTCCTATTTCTCTCTTCAGGAGACAGGAGGGGCGAAGCCAGGACAGGTGCCCCAGATGGGCCAAAGAGAGTATTCCATGGCAATGACGTCCTGCCCAGGAGAACGGGGGGCTGAGGGGAGGAAGAAGAGGGGCGGTGGCGGGACGCGTGCTGCTTGGGGGGACGGTCGGGTTCCGGGACAGCTCTGGGTGGTACCTGAGTTGTGTGGGTCGGGGAGAAACTGCATTGGGGATCAAGAGTTTCATCTGCTTTTGCTCTAAAGTCCTGTTAGCATTGGGATATTTGATCTTTCTGTTCTCTCAGTAAACTCTCCTTATCCCAACCCACGGGCCTCTTAGTTTCTTGGGTTTGGAGTTCTTTCCCCTTCCTTTTCCCTTCCCTTGTTTCCCCCTTTTTCCCTCTTCCCCTGCTCTTGTACTTTAAGGAGCAGGCAGCTGCGTGGATCTCGGCCCACAGCCGGGGGGAAACCACGACAGTCACCCAGGGAAAGAGCAGTCTCTTGCTCCTGACCTGGTTGGCCCAACTCCAGCGGTGAGACAAGGGGGACCATTGTAACTGCCTTGAAGGTTACTCAGTCTCCAGTTCCCACCTTGCTTGTTCTCAGCTTCTCTTTCTTACTGGGTTTTTTGCTTCCAGATCGCAACATTGACATCCACTTGATGCTACTTCAATGTCCTCACTGCTGGAGAATCCAAGAGAAAATGGGGTTTCTTCTTTTGGTTTCTTGCCTGAGGCACCCTGCAGTGCTGGTGCCTGTCTCTTGTCACTGCTGTCCCTTGTGGCTTTGGTTTATGCTGATGTTTAGTCCCAGACTGCCTGGGGTTGGAAGGCACCTCTGGGCACCACTGGATCAGTGTCCCAGGTCGTTGTTTCACACTTTACAGTCTCCCCTCCACTGGAATTAGGGGTCTGGCTGAATTTGCTTCTCTTTTCTCTTTGTTTCTCTTTGCTCCAGGCTGGGTGGCTGGAGAGCTGCTGGGGAGAAGGACCTGGGGGTGTTGGGGGACTGGGACTGCCCAGGAGCCAGCAGTGTGCCCGGGGGGCCAGGAAGGCCAAGGGCATCCTGGCTTGTGTCAGAGCCAGCGTGGCCACAGGGCCAGGGCAGGGATTGTGCCCCTGGGCTGGGCACTGGGCACCCTGGGCCAGGGCCTCCCCCTCCCCAGGAAGGATTTCTGCCCCCCAGCCCCTCTCCATCCCCCTCCTGCAGCTGAAGGCCGTTCCCCTGGGCCTGGTCCTCCCTGCCCTGGGCACCAGCCCCTCTCCAGCTCTCCTGGCCTTGTTTGCCTGAACCTTTGGGGTCCTTCCCACCCAAAATTCAGCACCCCCCAGCACCTGCTCCAACGTGGTCGCTCCAAGAAGCGACCCCCAGTCCCTAAACCTGTTTCTAGAAGCTTCAGGACGTTTTCACCTGGGTGTGGTGATGGAACCATGGTCCTGCTTTGGGCTTCTAGGAAGAGGGGGAGTTTTTAATGCAGAGCTGGGACTGGAGAGGTGCTGGGTGCTGCAGCTGGAGTGCTGGGGGCAGCTGTGGGCCCCTGACTCCAAGAAGGCCATGGAGGTCCTGGAGCGTGTCCAGAGAAGGGCAACCAGGCTGGGGAAGGGGCTGGAGAGCAGCAAAGCTTGCGAGGAGCGGCTGAGGGAGCTGGGGGTGTTGAGGCTGGAGCAGAGGAGGCTGAGGGGAGCCCTTCTCCCCCCTGCCCTGCCCTGCCCTGCCCTGGCAGGAGGGTGCAGAGAGGTGGGCGCTGGTCTCTTCAGCCAGGGGCCAGGAGCTGGGAGGAGGGGCAATGGGCTCAAGCTGCCCCAGGGCAGGCTCAGCTCAGCTGGGAGGGCAAAGTTCTTCCCTGGCAGAGCTGGGGGGCTGTGGCACAGGCTGCCCAGGGAGGGGGCTGAGTTCCCAGCCCTGGGGGTGTTGAACAGAGGGGAGATGAGGTGCTCAGGGATCTGGGGCAGCACAGGGCAGGGATGGTTGGACTCCAGGGGCTTCAAGGGCTTCTCCAACCTTGTGATTCTGTGATTCTTTGTAGGGTTATCTGGGGGCTAAGAAAGAAGGAGACAATGCAGAATGTGACTTGGCCAAAGCAAACTCTACACACAAGATGGTATCACCAGGGCTGTATCCAGGCTGAAAGAAACCATGTCTTTATATTAGCAATGTAAGATAGGAATGGAAGGGGACATTGAAATAGCAAGGAGCCAAGTCTTGTTTATCTGTTCTCTCCTCTCCAATCTCTTAGCAAAGGCAACATGTCACAGAGGTCTGCCTGAGATTTCTGGAGAGCTGGCTGCACCTGGGGGTCTCTGGCATTAGCAAAATCACTGCCCCATCCTCCTTGTGAAGTGATGTTCCAGACAGCTTCCCCACTAGCCTCGGCATGTGATGGGAAAGGACCTGCTGTGAACATCCCCTGGAGCAGCAGGACCCAGCTCTTCCCCCAAATGACATCCCTGCTACAAGAGGCAGTGTTACCCAGTCACCCAACGAATACCTGTACGGTAACAGCAACCCTGAGCAGGCACCTGTTGGATGACTTCAGGGCAAAGTGGAGCTTGAAAGTCAGCATCTTGGCAAGAAGAAAACAGATAATTAATCATCAATTGGTGCCTTTTGGGGGTGGGATTCCAGGCATCTTCACCCCCTCACACCAGCACTTCAGATGTTGTTGTAACTGCTGTGTCCTTGTGCATACATACAGGCGTGTTTGTGTGGTCATGCACACACACACCCTTATCCAGAGGGTGATGGACAGTATTCAGCACACAAGCTTCCTGAAAGCAGAGGACCTGCTTTGGATCTCATGTCATTTGGCTGTAAATCAGGGCTAATTCTCTTGCAATCAGTAGTGCTGCACCACTCCAAGGAAAAAAAAAAACAAATCAGGGCTCCTTGCCTGCATTTGTGCAGAGGGTTCCTTCAGCCAGCCTCCTTCAATGCTCTCTTGTCCACTTCCCATTTCAATTTATCCCCCAAATCCTCATTTCCTTCTACTCCTTTCCTTTTGGGCAGCCTGGTGTTCCCATGGGCAGGGGCTGCTACCAGCTCTGCTCAAGGATTAACCCACTCCGGGCTGGACATTGGACAAAGAGTCCACACAAGCTCCAGGAGAACCCAAGACAGAGATAGAGGATTAAAAGCATTCCCCAGGTCCCTTTGACACCAGGAGGGTCTTCTCTCTTGAAGAGACTTTCCCTGTGGCTTCTAGCACACACCTCATTTCTGACAAACGAGGCCCCGGGGCATTGGCTGCAGACGGAGGCTGTTTTGATTGTAACAGGCTTTGATTCAGAGGAGCCAGGGATTATTTATTTTCCTTCTGCTTTCCTCCTCCCCTTCATTCCAAGTTGGGATTGAGAAACTCTGTTTGCAAGGCTCGGGGGCTCCAGCTGCCTCGTCATAGAATCCCAGACTGGCATGGGTTGGGAGGGAGCCCAAGGGTCCCAGAGCTCCAACCCCCTGCCACAGGCAGGGCCACCAACCTCCAGGCCTGGAGCTACACAAGGTTGCCCAGGGCCCCAGCCAACCTGGCCTTCAACAGCCCCAGGGACGGGGCACCCACCCCCTCTCTGGGCAGCCCCTGCCAGCCCCTCCCCACTCTCTCTGCACAGAACTGCCCCCCAAGCTCTCCTCTCCCCCTTCCCTCCTCCAGCTTCACTCCAGCCCCCTTGTCCTGCCAGGCTCTGCCCTTCCCAAGAGCTGATTCCCCTCCTGCTCCTCGGGTCCCTTCAGGGACGGGCAGGCTGCAATGAGGTCCCCCCAGAAGCAGCCTTCTCTTCTCCAGGCTGAGCCAGCCCAGCTCCCTCAGCCTCTCTCCGCAGGGGAGCTGCTCCAGCCCTCTCAGCATCTCCGGGGCTCCTCTCACCCCTCTCCAACAGCCCCACATCTTCCTTGGGTTGGGGCCCCAGCTCTGGACACAGGACTCCAGCTGGGGCCAGCAGAGAGGGACAATCCCCTCCCTGTCCCTGCTGCCACCCCTCTGCTGATGGAGCCCAGGATCCCATCTCCCTTCCCAGCTGCAGGAGCCACTGCTGGCTCAGGTTGAGTCTCTCCCCCACCATGACCCAGGTCCTTCTCCTCAGGGCTGCTCTCCAGGAGCTCCTCTCCCAGGCTGGATCTGTGTCTGGGATTTCTCCAGCCCAAGTGCAGCACCTGCCACTTGGCAGTGTTGACCCTCATCATGCTCACCCAGTTCCACCTTCCCAGCCTGTCAAGATCCCTCTGGATGGCTCCTTTCCTTCTGTGGTGTCAACCACACCACTCAGCTTGGTGTCACCCACACACTTGCTGAGGCTGCACTCAATCCCATCATCCATGTCACTGATAAAGGTGTTAAAGAGCCCTGGTCCCAAGACAGACCCCTGGGGGACCCCGCTTGTCACTTGTGTCACTGGTGGGCTTGCATCAGCCATGGGGTCCTGGTGGAGCAGGTCACCAAGCTCTTGGACTGTGGATACTCTGAATCTTGTCCCCTTTTCCTATTCCCCTGCAATTTGTGCAGACAGGAAAGGGCAGCCCCGTTGAGCTGGTCCCTTTGCAAGGTATCTCCTTGCCAGGAGTGACTCCCTTTGTGTTCACTGCAGGAAGGAGATACAAGAGGAGCTGGAAATAGTCCCTCTCTTCTTGCCACAAATAGATGGAAGATGAGCAAAACTCTTGCCCCTTTCTCTGACTCCTGGATGGTTTTGGTCAAATCAGGCAGGGGATATTCCCAGATGGTTTCATGGACAGGTTGGCTGGGGCCCTGGGCAACCTTGTGTAGCTCCAGGCCTGGAGGTTGGTGGCCCTGCCTGTGGCAGGGGGTTGGAGCTCTGGGATCCTTGGGGTCCCTTCCAACCCAGGCCAGTCTATGATTCTATGGCTGGAGGCACTATTTGCAGCATCCCAGCTCTTGTGTCATGCTCATTTAATACCTTACTGGATGAGCCCTGGTCTTGCTCTGGGCTGGCTGGGTAATGTGATCCCTGCATTAAGCTGTGTATAATTAGGTCCAATTTAAATTTAGTCTCTCTCTGCTATTGGTAACTACTGAACACTCCACTCAACGGGCTTTAGGAGCTTTGCAGTATGACTGCTTGGCATTTTAATACTCTTTTTCAGGTAGATGCAAAGGATGTAGAAAGCACTTCTAGATCAGTGGTTAGAAACCACTGCCCAATTAAACCATTAAAACACCTGATTACCTCAGAGCAGAGCTCTTAAGAGTATTAGCAGTAGTATTTCTTGCCTGCTTAGAGACACAGATGATGTGTGGTGCAGATAGGTCAGTCCTTTGCTTCTCAGGTGCAAGAGACACACACCTGCACTGGGCAAGTCACTTGGCATCTGCTGCTTAGCTACAGTGATGGTTTATGTGTGTGACCACCATCATCTGTGCTTCTGCTGTTTGTGTCGATCCCTCAAGCTGCTTCTCAGCTACCTTCTCTGCTTCCTCCAGTTCTGTGCTTTGAGCTGAAAGGCTAATCCAATAATCTGGTTGACTCTGTTTGGGCTCAGCAAAACTCTGCCTCATCGTTTTGGTTTTCATCACAGTTCATAGCTGAAGGCAGAACTTTGGGGTCCCACAGAGGGGATTTTTAAGCAGGCTTGAAAGCTGTGGGGCTTGTTGGTGCAGGAGATGGCTCCTGTAGTGAGATTCTTTGCCCAGAAAACTCCAGGAAAAATTACATTCCTGTTCCTGGGACTCATTGCATTAGATCCATCTAGTCTTCAGTGGAGACACCGTGACGTGCAATTGGCCTGAGATCCACCAGGAAACCTCAGGGAGTGCTGGGATCTGGGCTAGCATCCTGGAATATCCCAGCCTCAAATCCACATGGCCAGTGCTTCAGACTTGCACAAAGAGAAAGAGGAGATGGGGAGGAATGGGCACCTTCCATCCATCCCAGTGCAAACCAGTGTCCTTCCCAGGTGACAGTCACTGTCCAAAGGCCAAAGCTCAGTCTCTCCTCCCATGGAGATGACAACTTTCATATGTGGGTCTTGGCAGAGTTATTGGGGGTGTTACTTTGCAGTGCCCTTACTGCAAGAGGTATCTAAATATTCCTTCTCTGTGCTGGAATGTAAGCACATAGGAGCAAGCTGTCAGGTGAGGAGTAAGGGAAGAGCTACTGGACTTACAGCAGAAGAGCCAAAGGAAAGTGCTGGAGTGGGCCAGCAGCATTGAGGAAAATCACAGAATCCCAGGGGTTGGAAGGGACCTCCAGAGATCATGGGGTCCAACCCCCTGCCAAAGCAGCTCCCTAGGACAGGGGTTGGGATCTCTCCAGAGAAGGAGACTCCACACCCCCTGGGCAGCCTGGCCCAGGGCTCCCTCACCCTCACTGGGGAAAAGTTCTTCCCCAGGTTGGTGCAGAACTTCCTGGGCTCCAACTTGCAGCCATTGCCCCTTGTCCTGTCCCCACAGACACTGAGAAGGGGCTGGCTGATTCCCCCTGCAGCCCATGCTTAAGATATTGATAAACATTAATTAGGTCCCCCCTTAGTCTTCTCTTCTCCAGGCTGAACAGTCCCAATCTTCTCAGCCTTTCCTCATAGGGGAGATGCTCCAGGCCCTTCAGCATCTCCAGAGCCTCCTCTGGACTCTCTCCAGGAGATCCCTGGCTGGTTGATCCCAGGGAGCCCAGAGCTGGACACAACACTCCAGCTGGGGCCTGAGCAGGGCAGAGCAGAGGGGGAGGATCCCCTCCTGGGACCTGCTGCCCACACTCCTCCTGATGCCCCCAGGATCCCATTGTCTCTCTCAGCCTCAGGGCACACTGTGTGGGCTCTGTCCCCTGGGCAGGTGATCTCCAGATCTGATCCACTCTGCAATGAGCTTTTTGCCAGTCACTGGTTCAGATTTAGCACTGGAAAGTGCTGTGGTTTGTGGAGATGTGTGGAGAGAGTATGGAGAACTGTTTAATAATCTGTTGGTGTTTCCATGAACACCTGCCTCCCCTCATGATCCCCTTTTTCATTCAACAAAGAGGAATGGGCTCTTTGAAGATCTGCTCACTTGATTGAACTTGGGGCTTAGTTTAAGTATGATGAGTTACACTGGGGAGCACATCAGAGCACAACCTGCTCAGGTAAGACATCTACCTTTTACCTGAGGAACTCCATCATCCTCTCTCTAAGCTCATCCAGATTCTTGTGCTTGGTGATGGCCTTTTGCAAAGCCCAGAGAGCATCACTTCTCCTCCATGTCACTCACCTCCACCACTGCCCAGGGCTTTGCTCTCCTCCAAGGCTGCAGCTGGGACACCATCACCTCCATGACTTGATGTTCCTGCCTAGGTGGAGCTCTAGGAAACCTTCTGGATGTGGACCTGGGGATTCGGATCACTCTAAAGGTTGGACAGAAGAAGGAATGGGGTGTTTGAGGGATCACCCAGCTTGTTTGCACAACTCTGATTCCCTGGATCGATTTTCTCACCTGAAAAAAAACACCCAAAACACAGGAGAAAAAGTCATCCCTGCTGACTAATAAACTTCTGTCTGCTTTTTGACATGACCACAGCATAATGAGGGGGCTGGTGCTGGTTTTGAACGTTGGCCCATGTTTTTTTGGAACCTCAGAACTGAAGCTCTGGACTTCTGTCTTAACTGGCTTTCAGAAGGCAGTGACAAGCGTTTCATCCCAACACTGGGACAAGTGTCTGCATGGGTATTGCTGATTATACACAACCACTGAGTGTTTTCTATCAAAACACTGATGAAGCCCTGTTTGCACCAGATCCCCTTGCCCTTTCCAAACCACCTCTGGGAAGTAAAATGATACATTCTTGGGTCAATCTACACTGAGGCTTCTTGGACCTGTCATCCCCATGGCTCGTCCCTTATCCTTTTGGATGGGGCCTGACTAGATGACGCCATCTGTGATGCACTGTGGTCTCTTCTCTGGCTGAGATGCCATAAATTCATGACTGGAATGGCAATGGCAGAAAGTCAAGCCAACTCAACCTGAAGTCCCTCATCCTTGAGGGAGAAGGCAGCCCCCAGGGTTTGTGAAGTACAAGACTTGTCCTTTACACCAGGAGATCAGGCTGATCCAGGTAATTAATGGTTTTCTCTTTAAAGCAACACCACTCAGATGTCTCAGCTGAGGTTTCTGACCTCTCCAGGAATGGAAAAGTCCAACGTTTCAACTCATCCTCCTGCTGAGACAGGAACAAACACCACAAGAACTGAATTAGGCCATTCTGATTTCCATGGCCGTCACTCAGCAGCTCAGAGGAAGGGGTCTAGGAAGCACCTTCCAACCATCCTGAGGACTTGGAAGGGATCTTGGGAAGGCAGCTTCAGATCTGCATCCTTCAGGGTCTGTGCTGAGACAACGAGCACTGAAACCTCTCAGCAACTCATCACCATGTCATGCTCACCCTTGGCACTGAGGGACCAAGGGGAAGGTGATGACCTCCCACACCTCCCATCAGTCACACTCATAAAAAAAATGATAAAATCTCTTTGGTCAGTGCTTTTTTACACTTTGCAAAGGGGATTTAATCCCAGCACGTTGCAAATGTCTCTAATTTCGAGATCCTTTCAAATCCAGGTGGTATTTAGACTTTGCATGATGCTTTCTTGACTGGCAGTGATCTTCAACGGTCAATTAACAATCCTACAAAGGAAAACAAAACCCTACCTGAATTTTGGTGACTGGAAAAATGAAGAATATCTTTCTTTAGCTGTCAGTGGGGTTTTTTTTTGGCTACTCCTCGTCTCACCAGATCTCAGAACTCAGAGATGAAAAAACATCAGGGATTCATTTCTCTTTCCATTTCCAACGTGGCTGGCTTTCATGAATGATTTATCTGCCCAGTTTTTGCATTTTGAGTTAATTTGGGGCTGTGACAGCTACTCAGAAAGCATCCATTTGGAAAAAATTACTTGCTGTCAGATGAATAAAAATAAGATGAGCTCTGTTTCTTGTATACATCCAGGATGACAGGGACTCTTATGAGCTTCAAATGTTTTTTTCTGGTTCTGATCCAGCTTTTGGGTGATTTTTTTCTTGTATTTCATTGGTGGAGACTCAAATGCAGCAAAAGCAGAAGTGTTTGACTGATGGTCTAGAGTTGGGTGCCTTGTGACTGACAGTGGGATGGTCCCCTCAAGGGGGAGCTGGGGTTGCCATCACGGTGTGTCTGCAGGATCACTGCTAGCTCAGCCCAGCTCTGCAGGTGTCTCTCAGCCCTGTGAGGATTTTGGTATGGAGCTGAGGAGGTGGCCACTCGTGGTACATGGCCTGAGCTCTTCCACAGAGCTACTGTCCTGATAGCAGACCTACTGAGAGTCAAGCAGCCTTTGCACCCTGGCTTGTGTGATGTGGCCTGTGCCCAACTGTGGGCCCTGGTTTTGCCTTTGCCACCTCTCAGAACCTCTTCCCCATTGTCGTGGGAGCTGCAGCCATCAGGGGAGGACCAGTCCACTCAAACACATCTCCATGGGCCCTCTGAGGCAGAACACCTGGGTCTGCCAGTGAAAACACAGATATCACAGCTCTGGTGACTTTGTGAAGCTTCTCTTCTTTTCCTCTCCCAATACATTGGTTTCCTCTTTGCCATATGGACCTTCTTTTTTTGCTGGTTGCCTTCATGCCTTGGCTGTTCTTTAGATTCCCCCCTGCAGACTGTCTTCACCTGATACCTTCTTTCTGTTGACGTTGCTTGGCTCTTAGCATGGACACTCTAGGATAGTCCTTTGGCTTGACTGAATATTCTGGATATGCCATTTAAATATTCTGCTCATGTATTTATTTGCCTTTTAGCTTTCTTTTAGGCTCTTAAAGTCCTCAATGACAGTAGCTTTGGCCGTACTTCTATCACCATCCACACAAAGGCCTGAAAGAAAGCTTTTAGTTACCATTATTTTTTATTGCTAACTTCTTCCCAACTTTCTTTTTTTTTCCCCTTGGGACTGTCTGAGGATCAGGATCGTTTTGGATTCCCCTCCTCTTGCTCAGACTTTTCTCCTTTCTATCAGTGGCTTTGGGTGCTACAAATCTGGAGGACCAACCGTGAAGCTGCTGTGCTCTGAGTCCCAGCCTCTCACAGGTACCCATGGGAATACCATGAAGACTGGAGGGTGTGCATGGCTCAAAGCTGGGCAGAACATCACAGTGTTGATCACCCCTGGCTTTGAGCAGGACACTGAGGCAGGAGCCATCAACTTTGGGGCAGTAGGTTGAAATCTACTGCATACAAAATGTCTGCATAAGAAGGTGGCCTGTGGAGAGGACACTGCTGATTATGACTAGAGTAATGCTTGTGGGACCATGCTTGATATTCAGACCTTGCCTCTGAACACCAGGTGGGAGTTTTGCCACTCACCTTTTGGTTTTGAGCTGTTTAGATCCTTGCCAATGCAACAAATGCCCTGGAGGTATTTGAAAGATGGTTAGATGTGGTGCTGAGGGACATGGTTCAGTGCTGTCTGTCAGGTGAGGCTGTTGGTTGGACTTGATGATCCAAAGGGTCCCTTCCAACCAAGCTTTCTATGATTCTAAATGTACGTTCTCAGCCTGCATCTGCTGTGGGAAGGACAGTCCAGATGCACATTGCTGCTGTGCCTTTTCTCTGTTAGGGCAGGACTTGTCCACTTGGCTGTTTATGAGCTTGTTTGAACCATTTGGGGACCACCTCTGCAGGGCTCAGGCTCTGCAAGGTCATCGTGGTCCTGTCAGCATCTTTTCAACCCCTGCTGAGCCACCATTTTTTGGTCCCCTGAGTGGTGAAGCACTCTTACAGAGCAGGAATGCCAGATGAGGTGATGTGTGATTCATTAGACACAACACCACAACATGAAAGCCCTAAAATTCAGGGGAGTTTTGGAGTTCAAAGGCATGAACCACACCATGGAGCAAGGAGTCTCACCAGGCAGATCCATGGTAGGAAAAAAAAAAGGCATGTGGACATCTTGATCCCAGTCAAGTGTCAGTAATTTGGAAGGAAACCATGGAAAAAGCAGTGGAGAAATTGCTTGAAAGGACTCCCTTGGCCCTTGCAAAAAATGAAGATAAGAAAAGCCTTTTCAGTTCATTAAACAACTCTGTAGATGGCTCCTTGCAATCCTTTTTGGTAGCCACATGAAGTATATTAAGAGGGACATGTATGTTGAGAAAGTTGGTCATCAGTATCAAGTAGCAGATGACATTTCCATTGCTGATCTCACTTCCAGGAGCATGTGGCTAATAAAAATAGCCCAGATATCTGACATGGGACATGCCAGCACATGCAAATTAGATCTCAAGTGATAAGTGAAAACATATCTGCTTGCCTGAAACACGTGGTTCATTTAAGTTGCACATAAATCTCCAGCAAGATATTGGCTGTACCTGGATTAGAGGAGAAGCCTCTTGTCCAGGATTGACAAAATACTTGAAACAACCAGATCTCATCCTGAAATTCATCATTTTATATGAAATTATATTCTGGAAATGGGAAAATTTTCCATGGTTGCATAAGCTTTCTCCCTGTTCCAACGTGGGCTGGATCCTGAAAGCAGAGGCACTAAAATTTGGGTTGGAAACCTGTCTGAAATATTCCAAGAGATCCAGCTTTTATCTCCTGCTCCTAGGTTGGTCTTTGGGTGAGAAGGATAATATCTGGGCTCTGGTTTGGGTCAACTTCCCATCTGGTGCTGACTGATGGGGCAGCACATGGTAATAGGGTGCAGTGCTGCTACTGAACCCCCCAACTTTGGTTTCATTTCTGGTTGTTTCTGGATGTTTTCTGAACCCCACTGAATAAGTGGGGATTTCTGAGTAACCTGAAAAAATTCCTGGCACCAGTCATGAGAGTAGGAAATCACAACCTGCCTTGCAGTGAGGGACTTCCAAGTCTGTCCCCAACCACTCCATCCTAAAGGGGTTTCCCTGTCCTAAAGCACAGTGAAGTGCTGGGTAGGTGGCTTTTCTGGAGGAGACAAATAGCAAACACTCTGCACCACTATGAGTTTGTAGACATCTTCACGTCCCCTGTAAACCACCACTTTTGCAGGCTGAACAGTGCCAGCCCATTGGAATTTCTCCCCATCTGGGATTGCTTCACATCCCAAACCATCCTCCTGGCCCTGCTCTGAGCTTCAGAGCCTGGCTCTTCTAAAACCACCCTCCTGGACCTGCTCTGAGCTTCAGAGCCTGGCTCTTCTGAAACCACCCTCCTGGCCCTGCTCTGAGCTTCAGAGCCTGGCTCTTCTGAAACCATCCTCCTGGCCCTGCTCTGAGCTTCAGAGCCTGGCTCTTCTGAAACCATCCTCCTGGCCCTGCTCTGAGCTTCAGAGCCTGGCTCTTCTGAAACCGCCCTCCTGGCCCTGCTCTGAGCTTCAGAGCCTGGCTCTTCTTGGTGCTTGCAGAACAGGTGGAAGCAGAGCAGATCTTGCTGTCCTCACAGCAAAAAACAGTGAGTGCAATTTGTTTAAGCAGTGGCAGGGTGGTAATAAATGCCTGCAGCTAATGAAGCATGCCTGGGGGCAGCTTCAGTGAGAAAAAATGGAAGGGAGAGCCACACTGCTAGCAGTGGGGTGTGCCATCTACCACACAGTGTTGTAAGGGAGTATTTGCTGACAACTTAGTTGCTTTTTTCTTGCTGCTAGTCCTCTAAATCCATGTCTGGGTTTCAAACCAAAGCTTCAGAGGAGAGAAAAAATGTCTTTTTGCATCACTGGTTTTGTTCCAACATTGCTAGAGTCTTTGAAGCCACCCCAGCAAGGACTAGATAGAGGATGTTTTCATGCCTAAAGGTTTTGCAGTCACAGAATCACAGAATCTCAGAATCACAGAGGTTGGAAGGGACCTCAAGAGATCATCAGATCCAACCCCCTGCCAAAGCAGGGTCCCTAGGACAGGGGCTGGGATCTCTCCAGAGAAGGAGACTCCACACCCCCTGGGCAGCCTGGCCCAGGGCTCCCTCACCCTCACCAAGTTCTTCCCCACATTGGGGCGCAACTCCCTGGGCTCCAACTTGAGCCCAGCGCCCCTTGGCCTGTCCCCACAGACCCTGAGAAGAGGCTGCCCATGGCCCCCTGGCTCCCACCCTTCAGCTCTGGAGAACCAGGGAGCAGATCCCCTCTCAGGCTGCTTCTCTCCAGGCTCAACAGCCCCAGCTCCCTCAGCCTTTCCTCCCAGGGGAGATGCTCCAGGCCCTTCAGCATCTCCAGAGCCTCCTCTGGACTCTCTCCAATGTGCTGCAGAGGAGTAGCTCACCCATAAGGCCATCCCTACCTCCAGGACAGGAGCTTCATTACTCCTCAGCTTTGGAAGACATATGTTCCTGAATCCAATAATCCTCTCAGTCTTTAAAATGCCTCATTTTTATCATCCCTGAGATGTCCATGGTCAAAGAGAGCATTGCTAAAGGCTGGGTTTCTTCTTCCTCTTTGTTCTGCTGCAGTTTGGAGGCTCTGGAGATGCTGAAGGGCCTGGAGCATCTCCCCTGGGAGGAAAGGCTGAGGGAGCTGGGGCTGTTCAGCCTGGAGAGAAGAAGACTAAGGGGGAAATAATTAATGTTTATCAATATCTTAAGCATGGGCTGCAGGGGGAAATGGGCAGCCCCTTCTCAGTGTCTGTGGGGACAGGACAAGGGGCAATGGCTGCAAGTTGGAGCCCAGGAAGTTCTGCAGCAACCTGGGGAAGAACTTTTCCCCAGTGAGGGTGAGGGAGCCCTGGGCCAGGCTGCCCAGGGGGTGTGGAGTCTCCTTCTCTGGAGAGATTCAAGACCCGTCTGGATGCCCATCTCAGTGAAATGTCCTAGGGAGCTGCTTTGGCAGGGGGTTGGACCCCATGATCTCTGGAGGTCCCTTCCAACCCCTACAATTCTATGATTCTATGATTTAGTTGACATGTTGGTGGTTGGACTTGATGATCTTAGAGGTCTTTTCCAACCTTAAAGATTGTAGGATCCTCTAAGTTTTTTTCAGCATCAGTTCTCTGCTGAAGACTGTATTTGATCTCATGCTCATGACCATGGAGTGATGGGATGAGGGGGAATGGGTTTAAATTGGAAGTGGGTAGATTTAGATTGGATAATAGGAGAAAAAAAAAACCTTCCCTCTGAGGGTGGTGAGACCCTGGCACAGGGTGCCCAGGATGGTGGTGGCTGCCCCCTCCCTGGAGGTGTTCAAGGCTGGGTTGGATAGGGCCTTGAACAGCCTGGTCTAGTGAGAGGTGTCCCTGTCTATGATAGGGGATTTGGAACTAGATGATCTTTAAGGTCCCTTCCAACTCTAACCATTCTATGATTCTATGATTCTATGACCAAAACCATCAGACACCCCAGCATTTGGACCATGGAGGGGTCAGAGTGGTTATTACCAATTAGATGGCTCTCAGGAACACTTTGGACCAGCATCTTTCAAAACTCTTCTCATCAGGTGCCATAACCAGGAGGTTCATGCTCACACTCTGCTCCCATGGGGTCTTTGTTGCATGAAGACACCATCTCAGCACACACAGGGGTAGAAACTTCTCCTAATTTGCTTCTCAGCCTGGAGAAGAGAAGGCTGCTTCTGGGAGGGACCTCATTGCAGCCTTTCAGTACCTGAAAGGAGCAGAGGAACAGGAGGGGAATCAACTTTTTAAAAGGGTAGATAATGACAGGACAAGGGGGAATGGATTAAAGCTAAAGGAAGGAAGGTTTAGATTAGATATTAGGGGGGAGTTCTCTGCAGAGAGAGCAATGGAAGGGGCTGCCCAGAGAGGGGGTGGGTGCCCCTGTGTCTGGGGGTGTCGAAGGCCAGGTTGGCTGGGGCCCTGGGCAACCTTGTGTAGCTCCAGGCCTGGAGGCTGGTGGCCCTGCCTGTGGCAGGGGGTTGGAGCTCTGGGACCCTTGGGGTCCCTTCCAACCCAGCCTAGTCTGGGATTCTATGACCTCTTGCAAAGTGGGCTGGACTGAGGATAAAATTCAGATGGTTTAGACCTTACCTTTAGGCAGCTTTATTTGTGGGGGGTGTGTGTGTGAGATAGCTTTTACTTGGATGTGTTGCCCAACCCTGGGTCTCCTGGGTGCCCTTGTTGCTATCCTTGTAGTGCTAATAATATTTGCATGTCTGCAAATGTAGCTGAGACATTTAGGGGGGATGCCTCTTGCATTCCTACCCCGTGTCACAGAGGCACTCTCAGCTATTCAAGCAGAAACATAAACCTCACTATTGTGGACCGTGGGGTGTGCAGGGGCATTTCTGCTTAGCTGTGTTACTGCCCATTCAATTCCCTGCTCCCTTTCTAAATCTGGCCCCAGGACTCCACTCTGCAGACTTTGGCAGAGGTGAATTCCACAGGATGTGGGTCTATTTCCTCTCATTTCTTTTAAATATGCCCACTAGTTAATTTTTACTGACTGTTTTCCTGTTCTCATTTCAGGGAGCAGGGGTGAGGAGAGGGGGAATGGGCCAGCTGACACCAGGGCACTGCCCTGCAGCAGCTCGATGTCCACCTCCTGGCTTTCTTATCACTTGCAGCCCATTAATGGAGATGGTCAAGTCAGAAACTTTCTTAACTCAGGCTCCTTCTGTCATCATGACAGAGCTGCTCCAAAAAGGGTGATTTCCCCTTACCCTAAGGTCTGATGTGTGCGCTTCTCTGCATAGACCACAGGGATGTACTGGAGTGGGATGAGGCTTTGATGTCCTCTGCTGTCCTTCTCCCTTGACCCAGATCTTGCCCAGCACTGGGGTTTATGTGTTCCCAGTTCAGGACCATGTTTTTCTGTGCAACTCCTCAATTTCATGCTCCAGGACCAGGGTGTGAGGCCACGAAAGGCAGAGCTGGAGACCTGTCACTTCTTCCAGACCTTGGTCTGGTGCTGGATCTGGATCTGCCTTTTCCCTGGGGCTGATCCCAGTTTAGGGAAGGCAGGAAAGCAGGAGAGAAATCCCCCTGACAGAGGGGCTCGTTTTCTATCCCTGCAGGGACCTGAAACCAGCTGCATCTCAAACTTCAGGCTCCAAATTGGTATTTTGCTTTAGTGGGGGGAATGGTTATAGATCTTCCTGGGGTCTTTAAAAACACATAGGTGGGATGGGGCTCAACTCTTCCTGACTGCAGCAGTTCTTAACGATTTCTTGTATTCCAGATATTAACTAGAATTGAGACTTGTGGCAGATTTCTTAATTCCTTTTTTTCCCTTGTCTACACTATTGTGAATTGCCCTATATCCCCCTGAATTGCCATTAGTTTCTTATTACTCCTAAGTGAGAAAGAGAATTTTGTATTTATTGGCTATTTAAGCTATCTTTTTTTTTTTTTTTTTAAATTCTACTGGTCTGTATTCTAAAAAAGGAACATTTCTTAAAGGAAAGAAATTACAGAATGCTGATCATAGAATCCCAGACTGGGCTGGGTTGAAAGGGACCCCAAGGATCATAGAGTTCCAGCCCCCTGTCACAGGCAGAACCACCAACCTCCAGGACTGGAGCTACACAAGGTTGGAAGAAGCAGCTGGATATATTCAAAAGACACCAGCTTTTCATTGATAAAAGTTTTTAGGGCTGGGGGACACCCTCCAAGACCCCAAAATATCAGGAAGGGCTTTCTCTGCTCCCATAAATTCTGGGTTACTGGTGTGTGGAGTCAGAGAATCCCAGACTGGGCTGGGCTGGGAGGGAGCCCAAGGGTCCCAGAGCTCCAACCCCCTGCCACAGGCAGGGCCACCAACCTCCAGGCCTGGAGCTCCACAAGGTTGCCCAGGGCCCCAGCCAACCTGGCCTTCGACACCCCCAGACACAGGGGCACCCACCCCCTCTCTGGGCAGCCCCTGCCAGCCCCTCCCCACTCTCTCTGCACAGAACTTCCCCCCAAGCTCTCCTCTCCCCCTTCCCTCCTCCAGCTTCACTCCAGCCCCCTTGTCCTGCCAGGCTCTGCCCTTCCCAAGAGCTGATTCCCCTCCTGCTCCTCGGGTCCCTTCAGGGACGGGCAGGCTGCAATGAGGTCCCCCCAGAAGCAGCCTTCTCTTCTCCAGGCTGAGCCAGCCCAGCTCCCTCAGCCTCTCTCCCCAGGGGAGCTGCTCCAGCCCTCTCAGCATCTCCGGGGCTCCTCTGAGCCCTCTCCAACAGCCCCACCTCTTCCTTGTGTTGGGGCCCCAGCTCTGGACACAGGACTCCAGCTGGGGCCAGCAGAGAGGGACAATCCCCAGCCTGGCCCTGCTGCCACCCCTGATCTCCAAGCTTCGATAAGCGTTTCACTTTGATCACACAGACTCAGTCTGTTGCAAGAACGCTGAATTGCTTCACTTGAGCAGTACAGAGTGGTTTGGCTTTGAAAATGCCACAAGAATATAACCTGTGATGAAGTGAAATAAAAGTTGTAGGATTTGGAAAGCAGCAGCCACTAAAACACAGGTCAAAGGTGAGCGAATCGCAGTGATGAAAGGGATAGGTGCATTTTCTGTATCCAAAGGAAGCATTTAAACACCGTTGAAAGAAAATGGGAAAAAAAACCAACCTGTTTCAGCATCTTCTCAATGATATTTCCCAACATTCCTCCAATATGTTGTGATTTCAAGAAAAATGCTGCATCTAAAACTTCCTTCCTGCTCAGATCTAACATTTTTTCTTGGGGGTGGTAGCCTACTGTAGAAATGTCCTATCGTTCATTTAAGTTGGGATTTAATTGTTCTTTCATTGTTGCTAACATAGATTTCCAAAGGAACAGTCTGGGCACCTTCAAGCCTCATGGAAAGGGGAAGAGTCCTCTGTTCATTCGTCTCATCCCAACATGATGGTTGGATTTCTCTGTTGAGGCACCTGTTTCAGGGTCCTTCTTTACTACAGCTGCCTGGTTGGCCTTGTCTTACTGATGTGAGTGGATCAGGTCACCTGAAGATCATCCTGTTTTATGGCCTGGACCAGAGTGATTCTCTCCTCTGACCCCTGAACAATGGTGGACACAGCAAGGCTGCAGCAGGACCATTTCTGATTGAACTACAGCACAGCTTGGACACACATGTCTGAACCCACCAACAGTTTCCCCAGGGTGGATTACACACAATGTCCCACCATGTGCTGTCTTACTGAGTTCTTTCACCAGTGGCATCTGGTGTTGAATGAAGGACTCACTGGGTGGAAGCCAGTAACTTCCATCAGTTCAAACTGGACCATCTTCAGCCCTTCCAGCCAACTGTGACCTTCACCAAGACATCTACTTCCATGAACCTTTCAGAGGAACCTGAGAAAACTGGTTGGAGTAAGAAATACTCAAGGATTCTTCACCAAGCACAGGGAAGTCTTGGAATGTGAAGTAGTTATTGAGGTGTTTCCATAACAAAAGATGATAGATAGTGTCCCATGAAGACTTTGGAAGAACATCAATATGATATGCTCCATAGATAAAAGTCCATTTTTGCTTTTTAATGTCCATTTTTAATTTTTAAATTTATTTCTCCTTCTTGCAAGAAAGATTCCCTTGGGCACCAGGTCCCCATCAGCAGAAGGAGTGGCAGACCTTCAGCAACTTCAGTACTGCAAATTAACAGCCTTCCTAAAATCACAGGTTGGAAAAGGACTGGAGGAAAAACACTCTGCAAAGGTTACAGGGCCAAAGCCCTGGGGCAACTGAAAGCTAAATTAAAAGGGGGGAAAAAAAGAGAAGAAAATCTAATACTAAACCAAAACCCTAATGAAAACACAACACTAAAAGCAATGATTAATATGACAACTGGGCAGCTTTCCCTGAAGACATGAATTCCCATCAGGGTAATCAAATTTGTCTTAAAAATGATAAATAGTGCTACCACTAACCTAAAAATGTACCTTGATCCCACCAAGCTCAAGCTCTTCAAACACTAGCTGCTTCATTTGGAGGGGAAAAAAAACAAAAAAAAAGAAGAAAGTATTTAAATAAACAAATAATATAAAACAAAACCCACAGTCCCAACATGGATTTTTTCAAAGTTACCTCAGTCTTTTTTGGCTGTTCAGTCCACTCCCTGGTGTCCAGGTGTAAACAATTCCCAAAAAGAGACGTCTGTATCCCTGAATTCCAGAAAAGGTAGCGCTTTGTCTTTCTTCCCCAAAAAGGCTGCCTTTATGCTGAGTTTCTCCACCAACCCAGGGATGCTTAGGCCTTTTGATTATTTTTTTCCCCTCCTTTTTTTAAAATTTATTTTTTTTTTCTTAAACATTCCCCTCTCCTTCCATTGGTGGCCTTTTATTTCTTCATGAGATTCTTCTTCCTCTTGCATAAGGCTATCTCATCTTCTTTTCCACTGCCTGCTCCCCACAAATCCCACACTCCTTGGAAAATACCAGTGCTTCATACCAATGCTTGCTTCCTGCCCTGGCCCTTTGGAGATGGACTGGGTCCACCACAGCTTTCCAGGCCAGGGTGAAAAAGGGTTATTTTTCACGATCATGCAAGATGGGTCTAACACCACCTATGTCCTGGATGAGAAAACCACTCTCTGAGCTTTCCATCTTCAGTCCTTTCTCCTTTTAATCTTCTTCCCTGCAGCTCCCTCGTTGCAGGTTGGAATCTGCTTCAAGTCCTGCTTTTTACAGAGAGAGAGTGGGGAGGGGCTGGCAGGGGCTGCCCAGAGAGGGGGTGGGTGCCCCTGTGTCTGGGGGTGTTGAAGGCCAGGTTGGCTGGGGCCCTGGGCAACCTTGTGGAGCTCCAGGCCTGGAGGTTGGTGGCCCTGCCTGTGGCAGGGGGTTGGAGCTCTGGGACCCTTGGGCTCCCTCCCAGCCCAGCCCAGGCTGGGATTCTCTGACTCCACACACCAGTAACCCAGAATTTCTGGGAACAGAAAAAGCCCTTCCTGATATTTTGGGGTCTTGGAGGGTGTCCCCCAGCCCTAAAAACTTTTATCAATGAAAAGCTGGTGTCTTTTGAATATATCCAGCTGCTTCTTCCAACCTTGTGTAGCTCCAGGCCTGGAGGTTGGTGTCCCTGCCTGTGGCAGGGGGTTGGAGCTCTGGGATCCTTGGGCTCCCTCCCAACCCAGACCAGGCTGGGATTCTATGATGACATTGGAAGGTCTCATTCACTGGGAAAAAAACCTGATTGTTCTACAGGGATGTGAGCCTGAGGTGAGATGGCTTCAGCGTGGAATTTCTTACTGTTTCCCCACTCCTCTCCTCTAAGTGTGTTGGTCAATCCTATGGTCAACAGACCCTGCAATGGGCCTGGAGGTTGGTTGCCCTGCCTGTGGCAGGGGGTTGGAGCTCTGGGACCCTTGGGCTCCCTCCCAACCCAGACCAGTCTGGGATTCTCTGACTCTTGGAGGAGCAAGTGAGATTGGATAAAGTCTATGGACCAAAGGAGCATTTACCTGGACCTCCTGACTACCTAGGAAGCCAAATGGATGGCTTGACCTTTGCTATGACTTTGTGTTGGTTAGTGCTAGCTTTGCTCTCAGTTGGTTGTATGGAAGCTGATTTTCAAGCCTCTTCTTTCCATGTTTCTCCCTCTTCCTCTGTTTCTCTATCATCCTAGGCTGCCCAGGGGGTTGTGGAGTCTCCTTCTCTGGAGATATTCAAGGCCCATCTGGATGCCTCCCTGTGTGACCTGTTCCAGGGAGCCTGTTTTGGTTGGGGGGTTGGACCCCATGATCTCTCAAGGTCCCTTCCAACCCCTACAATTCTGTGATGCTGTGATCCAGGAGCTCTTATCGTGACACCACTGAGCTTTCTGTTTATGTTGTTGTAAAGTGCTGTGAAGGAGACATGTAGACTATGTAGCCATAGTTTCTCACCAGTCCTCTTTTATTTAGCCACTTAAACTTCCCCTATGTTCAAGAAATACCTTTAGAGCAGAGATGACAATCATTTATCCTTCCCAGGTAGGATACAGTGGCTTTTCCACTTCAGAAAATCAGTCCCAGATGAATCACCCTGCAATCTGTCAACCCAAAATGGAAGTGCCTTTTGTTTGGGGTTGGTTTTATTTATTTAAGCTCACATTTCATCACTGAGTCTCAGCAGCCAAACTAAATGCACAGCCCCTCGTTATTCCAGTAAGCTCCCAGTGGCTTCAAAATGTATATGGGGCAGGTTTTCCATTTTCTTGCTTAAAATGAATAATAGTTTGTCATTTGAAATCTGTCATGGTTAGCAGGAGGGAACAAGTGAGTAGGTGCCATCCTGCAGCCTCAGCCCTTGGGCTCTTCATGAAGGTCCAATGGCAGTTAAAGAAATCTTCATGTATTTTAAGCAGAGTGCTGCTAGGATTAATCCCCAGAGAAAGGCAGGTCTAGATGACAGACAATTATCTTTGGGACACTGGATTCCAGAGTTTGGACCTGGCTGTGCCATCCTTTCATGCACTCTACTTCTGGAGCGACCAGAAATGCTCAGATAATTATTTATTAGTGCATTAATCTTCCCTGTATTCACCCTTCTTGTAGTTTTGCATGGTGGGGTCCTGGTGTAGAGGAGGGGTTTTGGGGGGGCTGCTGCAGGGAGCAGCCAGAAGCTTCCCCCAAGCCCTACAGAGGTGAGGGGAGCCCTGGGCCAGGCTGCCCAGGGGGTGTGGAGTCTCCTTCTCTGGAGAGATCCCAGCCCCTGTCCTAGGGACCCTGCTTTGGCAGGGGGTTGCACCCCAGGGGCTCTGGGGGCCCTTCCAACCCCTGTGACTCTGTGACAGAGGGGTGCATTGTGGTCTGCACGGTGGGGTTCTGGTGTAGAGGCAGCTGTGGGGCACAAGGAGCAGCCAGAAGCTTCCCCCAGGCCCCACAGACCAACCCCAGCCGGCTCCAGGCCGGAGCCACCGCTGAGCAAGGCCCAAATCCCAGTGAGGAGGGAAAAGCGGCCCAGGGAAGGGAGGGAGAAGGGGGGAGAGACTCTGCAGGCCCCGAGGGCAGGGAAGGGGGCAGCAGGAGAGCAAGATGCCCCCGCAGCCCCTGGAGAAGCCCGTGGGGGAGCGGGTGTCCCCCCGCAGCCCAGGGAGGAGGAGGATGGAGCAGAGACCCCACCTGCAGCCCCAGGAGAGGCCCCACGCCGCAGCGGGGGGAGCCCCATGGCAGAGGCTGTGCCTGGGTTGGAGCAAGCTCCTGGCAGGACCTGCAGCCCCTGGGGAGAGAGAGAGGCCCCCCTGGAGCAGGTTTGCTGGGGGGCTTGTGACCCCGGGGGGGACCAGGCTGGAGCAGTCTGGGCCTGAGGGACACTCTGGGGTTCTCTGGCTGTGACCCATGGTTGGGATCCACACTGGGGAAGCTGGGGAAGAGCTGAAGCCCCGTGGGAAAGGACTCCCATGGGAGAAGTTCGTGGAGGACTTTCTGCCATGGGTGGGACCCCACGGTGCAGCAGGGGAAGGGTGTGAGGAATGCCTCCCTGACTAAGGAGGAGAACAACTCGTGAGGAACTGATCCAAACCCCCATCTCAAGCTGGATTCAACTGCCTAAACAGAGGTGTCTAGATGATATGCACCAGCCTCTGAAGCAGACACCCTTGGCTCTTCTTGTCAAGGAGTCTGACACCACCAGTAGAGGTTAGGTTACATCCCATTTCACCCTGAAGTGGATTTCCAAGACCATCCAGCTGAATCACACCCCTACCTGTTTCTCACCTGTAAGTGGGTCAGGGATGACCATCTCAGGGGTCATCTCACTTAAAGACTTTTCTAGATGAAATGTCAGGGGTAAAGAGAAACGAGTCACCCTTCATCTCTGCAGCCAGAGGCAACGGTAAACGGTGCTTTTCTCACTTGCAAAACCTGTATCTCTCTGCATCCCATTCCCCATGTCCAACAATGAGACTTCTATCATCTTCTCCAGTGTCCCACCTCTCCCTTGATGAGAGCTGTATAAATCACCTCCCTCAGCTGCACTGTGGCAGTGCATTCCATTTCATTGGACACAAGTGGCGGTACCTCCAAGTAGAGCATTTTTAGAGGAGCAACAACATAGAAGAGGTTTTTCTCTGGAACTATGTCCCTTATTCAGGGAGAGACATATGTAGGTAGTAATAATGCTGTCCAGAGCCACAAATGGTTTAAAAAAACCACCCCAACCTCTAACTGAAACGATTGAGTCTTCTTGGCCTCTTATTGAAGAAGTGAGAGCAAATAAAATGTGGGGGTAAGGCTGTGAACAACATGTTGTGTAATAAGCCCTGATTGTGATGGAGTAGGGACCCCCCAAGGTGAATGAACTGCTGATTCCCAGCTCGTTAGCATGCATTTCCACTTCACAGTGCTTGAGATCCTTTTTCCTCTTGTTTTGCAAGGGATGAAAATGATTTAGAGAATCAAGGAGCTGTTGTTTATCACCTTTACTTCGTGTAGACACTTTGCCTTCTTTGTCAGACCTGATGAATGGATTAGGTGCATGGAGGCTTTTCATATCATCACACACTAAAGAAATTACCTCTCCCAATCTCCAAATATACATGACCTTGTTAGCTAAGGTGGGTCCTATTTGGATCTTTGAGTATTCACTGGAGGCGTATGTGGATCTAGTTTTAAGATCAATGAGGCACCATAGGGACAACAGATAAACAACCTGCCAGTAAACACAGTAGGAAGCATAAAGAGCCTGACCTTCTGTGTAGGTAGCTGCTACTGCTAGGTGTCTATCAAGCTTAGAATAATAGAAGCATAGAATGGCTTGGGTGGGAATGGACCTTGAAGATCAACTAGTTCCAACTTTATTCACCTCGACAGGAAGGGAGCAGGAGAGTGCCAGTTTTGGGGTTGGAGTGAGGCACACCCCCTGAGGACCATGAGAATTACCCTGTAAAATGTGAGTTTGAAGGGAAGTTTGGAAAAAAAGCTAAATCATTGAACTCTAGAATGGTTTGGGTCAGAAGGGACCTCAAAGATCATCTAATTCCAACCCCTTGCCATGGGCAGGGACACCCCCACCAGCCCAGGGTGCCCCAAGCCCCATCCAACCCGGCCTTGAACCCTGCCAGGGATCCCAGGGCAGCCCCAGCTTCTCTGGGCACCCTGTGCCAGGGCCTCCCCCTCCCCAGGAAGGATTTCTGCCCCCCAGCTCCTCTCCAGCTGCCCTGCTGTAGCTGAAAGCCATTCTCAAGTCCTTCTCAGGGCTGATCTCCATCCATCCTCCACCCAGTCTGTAACTGTGCTTGGAATTGCCTTGACCCGGCGTAGCTTCCAACTCTTAGAAGACTTGCTTCAGCAAAGCTGAGGTTCAGGGATGTGGAGTGAAGAAACCTTTTGAAGTTCACCCTACAGTTTTCTATCTATCAGCCAAGCAGTGGAACAGGTTGCCAAGAGAAGTTCTGCAGACTCCATCACTGGAGGTTTTCAAGACCCAACTGTACAAATCCATGAATATCCCAGTCTGATCCCAGAGAAATAACCTGTTTTGAGCAGGATATTGGGCTAGAGACCTCCTGAAGTCCCTTCTAACCTTAGTTATACCGTGGTGCTGATATCCAGCTCCATAACTTGGAGCTAATCTTCAGCGTATCTCCAGAAAAAGAGCATCTGGATCTGATTTAGAGACTGCAAGCAAGCCCATATTTTGGATAGCAGTTGAACCTGCCCATAACTAATCTCCCATCATGTGACAAGGACCATATGTCATGCCATGTGGTGGTAACTGAGTGGGAGTGAGGGAGATTATTAAATCCTTTTTCATCTTCAGGCTAAATCTTCTCGGTGGAGAATCTGCACATGCTTAGTGAGGTTGTTCCACTGATTGCAGCACGCTTGCCAATAAAAGAATAATGCTCTGCATAATTATCCATGATTTGTGGAGCAGAATCTGGCTGGAGGCCTGTTACTAGTGGTGTTCCCCAGGGCTCAGGGTTGGGCCCAGTCCTGTTTAACATCTTCATGGAGCCCTTGATGAGGGGACAGCATCCCCCCTCAGCAAGTGTCTGATGATCCAGAGCTGGGAGGAGTGGGGGACACCCAGGACACTGCGCTGCCACCCAGAGAGACCTGGCCAGGCTGGAGAGCTGGGCAGGGAGAGACCAGAGGAGGTTCAACAAGAGCAAGGGGAGAGTCTGGCCCCTGTGGCAGGGAGTTGGAGCTCTGGGACCCTTGGGGTCCTTTCCAACCCATGCCAGTCTATGATTCTATGATTCTATGATCTCCTGCATGACCATTTGCTGCTGTTTTGGTCTTTTTAAAGGAAATAGCTCCACCAACAGCAGAACCCAAACTGCCTGGTTTGTTGTGGACTTGAAGTGCATGGTTAAAATCCCTGTTCCTGGCTGTTTAATCAGGTCTGGGCCCCACTTCAGACTTCTCTCCCAAGGTGGCTGCAATTTTCCTTCTCGTTACCCTTGACCACTTGTTTTCAGAAGTGCTGCAGGAACCCAGTGCCTTTGAGAGCTTCAGCCCTGTTCTTCAAAGTGTCTGGAACTGGCCAATGGGTAACACAGACAGAAATAACACTTGGACAGTGATGAAATAACGTCGTGTTCCTTAAAAACCAAACAAAACCACGTCCTTCTGAAGTGCAGTTACAGTTTATATTGTTCCCATCAGGCTCCTTAACTTCAACAGTTGGAGACAGGGAGCTAAATTTAGGTGTGTTACTGTTTCTATTTTATTATCTTGGAATTGGGTTAGAGTTTGATGCTGGATTTTGCATGCCTTGTCACCGGGTTCTCCCACTCAGGAGCCCTGCCTTGCTCGTGGCTCTGGTTATCATATGATTCCCAGTTCCTCCCCAGTCTGATATGGTTGGGAGGTTTCATAGGGTTTCATGATAGTGATGAAAATGAGAAGTGAAACCCTTGTATGATCACAGAACACCAGGAGGTGGGAAGGGACCTCAAAAGCTCATCTAGTCCAACCCCCTGTGCCAGAGAGCAGGGGCACCCAGACTAAATCCCACAGGAAAACATCCAGGCAGGGTTTGGATGTCTCCAGAGAAGGAGACTCCCCAACCTCTCTGGGCAGCCTGACCCAGGGCTCTGTCACCCTCCCAGGGACAAAGTTCCTCCTGACATCCCCATGGAGCTTCCTCTGCTCCAGCTGCACCCGCTGCCCCTTGTCCTGGGGCTGCCACCCCTGAGCAGAGCCTGGCTCCAGCCTCCTGACTCTCACCCTTTGCAGACTGATAGACACTGAGGAGCTCACCCCTCAGGCTCCTCTTCTCCAGGCTCAAGAGCCCCAGCTCCCTCAGCCTCTCCTCACAAGGAAGGGCTTCCACTCCCTCCATCACCTTGGTGTCCCTGTGCTGGGCTCTTCCAAGGAGCTCTGTGTCCTTCTGGAGCTGAGGGGCCCAGACCCAGGACTGGGCTGCCTGTTTCCAAGCCATCCCTGACTTCCCAGGTAACTCCATCCTCCCCACGGTAGAAGGTCCCCATTTTCCTTTGATCAGTAGCTATGCCCTCCCTGTTACTCCTACTTAGGTTCTTCATTAATCTCCACCATTTCAATCCTCCTGATCTCTGTTTGATGGTCCTGTTTGTTTCTGCTTTGGTCCCCAGGTGCCAGTGCTGCAGTGGAGCGTTTGTGGTTGGTGGGATTTTTCTGCTGGAGAAAGGGAGCTAGGTCCTGATGCTGGTAGGAGACCTCAGGGTTATTAGGCTCCCTCAGCCTGACTCATGCAGTTGCACTTAAAAATAGAATTTAAACTAACTGTTTGCTTGCTTTTGGCCTTGTAATGATTCCCTTTTCTTCTCAGTGCCTTTCTTCCCAGATCAAGGTTGAAATTAGTCTCTGGGAAGAAGGCTTGGCTTTGTTAAAGATGCTTCTGCTTTAAGATGATGGTTTTTGTGTGTTAAGTCATAACAAGCCTGTATTATCTTTTCTGTTGAAGATCTCCAAGCACTTCACATGAAATGAAAGGACCTTATCCTCTTCAAAACCTTCCAAACGTGGCCTACACTAGGGAAATAGCATAGAATCATGGGCCTGTTTGGCTTGGAAGGGACCTTAAAGATCATCGAGTTCCAACCCTCCTGCCATGGGCAGGGACACCCTCCACTGGCCCCACCAAATCGCTTCTCCTCTTCTTGCTGGAGACAGAGAAGAGTCCACCTCAGGTACAGGACTTCAGCTTGTAGAGGTGGGGGCTGTATCTCGGGGTGTCTCAGGGACCATGAAATGAAGCTAGTGTGTCTATAGGACACCACTGGACATGTCTCTCTGGTTGGTTGAGGAGCAGAGGAACGGGAACAGATGTCTACAGAATGGCAAAGCTCTGGAAGAAAAAACGGCTCAAGCACCTTGGCAGGAGGAGGACAAAGCCACCCCATGTCTCCTTGAGATGGCTCTGAGCCCAGATATGGTAGACTTCTCCTGATCAGTCTGACATTGCCCTTGACCAACCACCCCATTTGGAAGAGTACCTGAGCCCCTGGCAGCATCACACGCCTGCTTGTGAGGCAACACAGCCATCTAATTACTCAGAGGAGTAATTATTAACAGTGTCAGGCTCTGCTTCATGGGTTGTTGACAACCTTCACTAGCTTCCATGAAACTTCATTTTGTGGCAAGTCTAGGAGTTACTTCCATTACATACCTCAGCTTATTTTCATAGGTGATTTTATGGAGCTCATTTAAAAATAGGCCAGGTTTTAAAATCCTCTTATTCTAAGAAATTATGTTTCTTGGTTTGCCCTTTATTCAGTTTCATCAGACATAAAAAAATACCCAATGTCTAGAGGCAAGTATGGCAAAAAAAAAAAAGCAGAGGAAAGCAAAAAAAGGGATGCAATTAAAGAAAATAATAATCACTGCTCTGTCATTCCTCCACCTCATAAAGCCTTGAATTGCTAGAGGAAATGTCAACAGAACAAAAATACAGCAAAGCAGCAGTAAAAGCTCAGTGAGCAAAGACAGCTTTTGGTGGTGTCGTGGTTTCCCCCCGGCTGTGGGCCGAGATCCACGCAGCTGCCTGCTCCTTAAAGTACAAGAGCAGGGGAAGAGGGAAAAAGGGGGAAACAAGGGAAGGGAAAAGGAAGGGGAAATAACTCCAAACCCAAGAAACTAAGAGGCCCGTGGGTTGGGATAAGGAGAGTTTACTGAGAGAACAGAAAGATCAAATATCCCAATGCTAACAGGACTTGAGAGCAAAAGAAGATGAAACTCTTGATCCCCAATGCAGTTTCTCCCCGACCCACACAACTCAGGTACCACCCAGAGCTGTCCCGGAACCCGACCGTCCCCCCAAGCAGCACGCGTCCCGCCACCGCCCCTCTTCTTCCTCCCCTCAGCCCCCCGTTCTCCTGGGCAGGACGTCATTGCCATGGAATACTCTCTTTGGCCCATCTGGGTCACCTGTCCTGGCTTCGCCCCTCCTTTCTCCTGAATAGAGACATAGGAAGAAGCTGAGAAAGTGCTTGACTGTCTGACTGCAACTAAGAACATCAGGGTGTTCTCAGCACTGCTTTCATTGTAACTCCCAAACACAGCATCCCATCAGCTGCTGCAAATGGAGTTAACTCTATCCTGACTGAAACCAGGACAGGTGGACTGGCACATGTTTTAAATGGAGCCTATGTTGTTGCCAGAGAGTTTCATATGCAGAGGGACAATTCATGCACTGGGAGGATTTTAATGGACAACCCCTTCCCCCCCCCCTAAAATCCACCTCTTGTAAACTTTGATAAAGTCACATTTTTTTCTATTCTTTAATTGAGATGCAACGTTTGCTGTGAGTCCTACCAGCAAGGGAGCTGTTTCAGGCTGAATTCCCCTTTTCTCTAGGAAAAAATCAAAAAAATGGTGGGTGTCAGAACAGAGGCTGTTCCACAAATACTTTGTAGGCTCAGAGAAAACAAGCCCAGGGGGACCTTCAGCAACTGGGTGACTGTGGCAGTTGTGCATAGTTGGCTACAGAGAGAGGGGCCAGGGGCTGCAGAAAATGGCTGGTGGAATCCTGTGCAGGCCTGCTGATAGCGCCTCTGAGAGTCACAGAGAGGAGACAGAGACTCCACCAGAACATGGAGTGCCAGGAAGGCTGCAGTTTTGGCCCGTTAAGGGCATTGGGATGTATATTGGCATATAAATGTAAGCAGCTGACAGACACAACAGGCCGGGAAGGCTGGGGGAGGAGGCCCCAGGTACCTGGGCCAGAGATGTCCCTGCAGCCCGAGGAAAAGCACATGTAGTAGCCGGAGGAAAGGAGCCATGGAGGAGGCAGAGACCCGACCTGCCCGGTGGAGAGGCTCCACGCTGGATGGAGCTGGGGGAGACACAGAGAAGATGCCGTGACTGACGTTGGGATGAGCCCCTGCCAGCACAAGCGACCTACAGAGATGAGCCAGACAGGTTTGCTGGAGGAGGCATCACAGCCCCGTGGAGGACTGGGCCTGAGAGACACTGGGATTGATTGCTGCCTGCCAGAGCAGAGATGAAGCCCGGTGGGAAGAGATTTGCCTTGTTGAAAGTTCCTGGAGGACTGGCTCTTATGGGTGAGATCCTAGGGTGCAGCAGGGGGAGGGTGTGTGGAATGGATGCCCCCATCCCGGCCGAGAAGGAAACCATCTTGCAAGGGACTGACCGAAGCCCCCATCTCCCAGTCCCTGCCCCCCGTCCTGTGCTGCGAGCAGGAGAGGGGAAGAAGGGAGCAAACTCCTGGCTAAAGGGCAGTCTGCTTTAGAATGGAGGGGTGGGGGGAAGGTGTTCCCCAGACCCCCATTTCCCCAGTCCCTGCCCTGGGCTGCGACCGGGAGGGAAGAAGGGAGCAAACTTCTAACTCAAGCCTGCTGAGGAGGGAGTGGGGGGGAAAGTGTTTGCCTGGTTTGCATTTGTTTCAAGATTGTTGGTTGCACTCCTGACTGGTTCTTTTTTTCACTGTTTTCTCTTTAGTGTAATAAATGAGATAACTTTCTCTTCAGCACTCTGTGCTGAGTCTGTTTTGCCCACATCATTAACGAGTTTGTCTCTTGAGCTGCCCAATTATGTTATTTCTCCCCTGCCCAACTAAAGAAGGGGAGTGACAGACTGATTTTGGTGGGTGTCTGGCCTTGGGCCAGGGCTCAACCACCACAGTGACTCAACTTCTGACCTGAAGGCAGGGTGAGAAGCCTGTGAACCACTCCCAAAAGATGGCTTTTTAAACGTGTTCTTAAGACCTCCAGCAATGATGTCATTAGCTCTATAGCCCATCAACCATTTCAGCTCTATTGTTATTAAAAATAGGACCTTGGAAAGGCTGCTCAGGTCTCTATGGAAAGAACCTGACTGTGGTGATGATTTGCATCCTTTGAAATGGTAACCATGTGTTTACTTCCAATATTTTTGGGCATTTGGGTCACGGGGTGGGAATAGTAATTTTAACAGCTGCTCTGTAATCTGTGCATTGCAGATAGCTGAGGTCTAGACATAGGCCAACGGAGACTAACTATATCAGGTCAACCCCAAACTTGCCAGATGGTTCACTGGAGAGAAAGTGCACGTGGTGCCTCAGTTGAAATCAGCCATAACAAATGACATGGACCTAAAAATTAAGGAGAAAAGGGGTTAGGGATGCACAGACAGGCTTTTGGCTTGGTTTAAAGACCTCAGAATGAATGACTCCTGCTCCGATGTTGTTAATAATCTTTGGGCCAGCCCATGAGCCTCTTCTCCAGGGCAAGGCAAGGAGATGGTTCCTATGTTGGTTTTAGAGGGCCATTTGCCTGTCCCAGGCACTTTCCCATGTGAGAATTAGCTGGGATTGGGCTATTGGCTGAAAAAAACATGTGTGCTTTGACTCCAGAAGCCTGCTTGTGCCCAGAGATGTGCTTGTGGAGAAACCCTGTTTGAGCAGGATTTAACTCTACAGTCGACCTTCAAGGTCCCACGTGGAGACTCTGGAACAGCTGGGAACAGAGGACTCACTCCCAAATCCCAAACGTGCAATGCAGCCAGTGTTTCTCTGCAGAAGATCCTTCCAGCCTTCAAAAATAGTTTGGTGTCTGGAGGTGATAAGACCATATCAGCTGAACTGCTGAGCAAGACATCACTGCAGAGCACACCATCCTTCCCTCAGTGCCTGCCTCTCAGTCCTAGTTATATTCTGGACTGGGCTGGGTTGGGAGGGACCCCAAGGATCCCAGAGCTCCAACCCCCTGCCACAGGCAGGGCCACCAACCTCCAGGCCTGGAGCTACACAAGGTTGGAAGAAGCAGCTGGATATATTCAAAAGACACCAGCTTTTCATTGATAAAAGTTTTTAGGGCTGGGGGACACCCTCCAAGACCCCAAAATATCAGGAAGGGCTTTCTCTGTTCCCAGAAATTCTGGGTTACTGGTGTGTGGAGTCAGAGAATCCCAGCCTGGGCTGGGTTGGGAGGGAGCCCAAGGGTCCCAGAGCTCCAACCCCCTGCCACAGGCAGGGCCACCAACCTCCAGGCCTGGAGCTCCACAAGGTTGCCCAGGGCCCCAGCCAACCTGGCCTTCAACACCCCCAGACACAGGGGCACCCACCCCCTCTCTGGGCAGCCCCTGCCAGCCCCTCCCCACTCTCTCTGCAAAGAACTTCCCCCTAAGATCTAATTCAAACCTCCCTTCCTTTAGCTGTAATCCCTTCCCCCTTGTCCTGCCAAGGAGGGTGACACGAGCCAGCGGTGAACCAGAGGAGGCATATTCCTTGAGGAAAGTGTTCTAAACAAACTCCCAAACACATATGAAATCTCACAGAAGTCCACAGCAGCCCCAATCTAAGCATCCTTGTCTATTTTCCCAGTTCAATGTCTCTCTTTTTCCCCACATAAAACTCCTTGGCTTGCTCAAAGGATATTTTCCTCAGCTTCAGAGTCTAAGTAAGCTGCAATACTTTCATTTCCATCTCAGAGACCATGAATAGGAAAGTTTCAGGAAATGTAAACCCAAGTTTAACACTAAAATTGAAGAAACACCTTGTTATTGTTGATGTCTGATCACCATTGGCTTGCACCAGGTCAGACAGGGTAGGGACTTCAACCTGTATCCTCCAGCTAGCAAAACTCATTGGAGAAGACTTTCTTTTCTCCTCCTCAAACTTTGCTACCTCAGCACCAATTTTCCTGAAGTTTTATGCCAGCATCTTTCCTCCTGGCTCTTTGTTTCCCTCTGTTGTTTGACACTTGGCTCCAACATCCTCCAGTGTGGATTGTTCTTTCTCTTGGCTTAGCAGGGGTCCGGGGTCTGACTCAATCACAGAATCCCAGGGGTTGGAAGGGACCTCCAGAGATCATGGGGTCCAACCCCCTGCCAAAGCAGCTCCCCAGCTCATAGTGCACAGGGCTGGAATCTCTCCAGAGAAGGAGACTCCACACCCCCCTGGGCAGCCCGGCCCAGGGCTCCCTCACCCTCACTGGGGAAAAGTTCTTCCCCAGGTTGCTGCAGAACTCCCTGGGCTCCAACTTGCAGCCATTGCCCCTTGTCCTGTCCCCACAGACACTGAGAAGGGGCTGGCTGATTCCCCTGCATCCCATGCTTAAGATAATTATAAACATTAATTAGGTCCCCCCTTAGTCTTCTTCTCTCCAGGCTGAACAGCCCCAGCTCCCTCAGCCTTTCCTCCCAGGGGAGATGCTCCAGGCCCTTCAGCATCTCCAGAGCCTCCTCTGGACTCTCTCCAGGAGATCCCTGGCTGGTTGATCCCAGGGAGCCCAGAGCTGGACACAACACTCCAGCTGGGGCCTGAGCAGGGCAGAGCAGAGGGGAGGATCCCCTCCTGGGACCTGCTGCCCACACTCCTCCTGATGCCCCCAGGATCCCATTGTCTCTCTCAGCCCCAGGACACACTGCTGGCTCATGGCCACCCTGTCACCCCCCAGCACCCCCAGGTCCTTCTCCACAGAGCTCCTCTCCAGCAGCTCCCCCAGCCTGTCCTGATCCCAGCAGTTCTTCCTTCCCAGGGGCCAGACTCTCCCCTTGCTCTTGTTGAACCTCCTCTGGTCTCTCCCTGCCCAGCTCTCCAGCCTGGCCAGGTCTCTCTGGGTGGCAGTGCAGTGTCCTGGGTGTCCCCCACTCCTCCCAGCTCTGGATCATCAGACACTTGCTGAGGGGGGATGCTGTCCCCTCATCAAGGGCTCAATGAAGATGTTAAACAGGACTGGGCCCAACCCTGAGCTTGGGGGACCCCACAAGCCACAGGCCTCCAGCCAGACTCTGCTCCACTGCTCAGCACCCTCTGAGCTGGGTCCCACAGCCAGTTCAACCCCCACCTCACTGCCCACTCATCTATCCCATGCTCTCTCAGCTCTGCCAGCAGGATGCCATGGGAGACAGTATCAAAAGCCTTGCTGGAGTCAAGGTAGATGACAATCTACCTCTCTCTTTCCCTGCTCAGCATATTACAGCTATCCATTCATTTTGTTTGCTTAATTAATTGATTGATTGATTTTTATTACTGAGGGGGAAAGGCCCCAAGTGGGAAGCCTGAGTCTTGCAGTGTGGCAATTCACTCTGCAATTACCATGGGTGCTGCTAATCTGCTTTGAGTGGAGCTGGCCGTGCTCAAAGACCTGCTTGTGGCTTTCCTCATCTTTGGCTCTTTGCTGTGGTTTCAGCCCGTTCTGAATCCCTCAGTGTTCAGGAAGAGCCAGGGTAGGGAAGAGCCAGGGTAGGGAAGAGCCCGGGTAGGGAAGAGCCAGGGTAGGGAAGAGCCAGGGCAGGGAAGTGCCAGGGCAGGGAAGAGCCAGGGCAGGGAAGAGCCCAGGTAGGGAAGAGCCAGGGTAAGGAAGAGCCAGGGCAGGGAAGAACTGGGGTAGGGAAGAGCCAGGGTAGGGAAGTGCCAGGGCAGGGAAGAGCCAGGGCAGGGAAGAGCCAGGGCAGGGAAGAGCCCAGGTAGGGAAGAGCCAGGGCAGGAAAGAGGCAGGGCAGGGAAGAGCCAGGGCAGGGAAGAGCCCGGGCAGGGAAGAGCCAGGGCAGGGAAGAGCCCGGGCAGGGAAGAGCCAGGGCAGGGAAGAGCCAGGGCAGAATATAAGCTGGGGATGTCATCTGGGGGAGTCTGGCACCAGATAAAAGTGTCCCCCCACACTGTAATGTGGGGGATCTGTTTCAGATACCTATTTATAAGCGCTGTTCCACAGGGCTCGGGGTTGGGCCCAGTCCTGTTTAACATCTTCATTGAGCCCTTGATGAGGGGACAGCATCCACCCTCAGCAAGTGTCTGATGATCCAGAGCTGGGAGGAGTGGGGGACACCCAGGACACTGCGCTGCCACCCAGAGAGACCTGGCCAGGCTGGAGAGCTGGGCAGGGAGAGACCAGAGGAGGTTCAACAAGAGCAAGGGGAGAGTCTGGCCCCTGGGAAGGAAGAACTGCTGGGATCAGGACAGGCTGGGGGAGCTGCTGGAGAGGAGCTCTGTGGAGAAGGACCTGGGGGTGCTGGGGGGTGACAGGGTGGCCATGAGCCAGCAGTGTGTCCTGGGGCTGAGAGAGACAATGGGATCCTGGGGGCATCAGGAGGAGTGTAGCCAGCAGGTCCAGGGAGGTGATCCTCCCCCTCTGCTCTGCCCTGCTCAGGCCCCAGCTGGAGTGTTGTGTCCAGCTCTGGGCTCCCTGGGATCAACCAGCCAGGGATCTCCTGGAAAGAGTCCAGAGGAGGGCTACGGAGATGCTGAAGGGCCTGGAGCATCTCCCCTGGGAGGAAAGGCTGAGGAAGCTGGGGCTGTTCAGCCTGGAGAGAAGAAGACTAAGGGGGGACCTAATTAATGTTTATAATTATCTTAAGCATGGGCTGCAGGGGAATCAGCCAGCCCCTTCTCAGTGTCTGTGGGGACAGGACAAGGGGCAATGGCTGCAAGTTGGAGCCCAGGGAGTTCTGCAGCAACCTGGGGAAGAACTTTTCCACAGTGAGGGTGAGAGAGCCCTGGGCCAGGCTGCCCAGGGGGTGTGGAGTCTCCTTCTCTGGAGAGATTCCAGACCCGTTTGGATGCCATCTCAGTGAAATGTCCTAGGGAGCTGCTTTGGCAGGGGGTTGGACCCCATGATCTCTGGAGGTCCCTTCCAACCCCTACAATTCTATGATTCTATGATTCTTTTCTGGGTCCTCTGCTAACTGCAGCTCATGTTCACTGACTTTCCAAAGGGATGGTAAAGTGTTGCAGAAATTTGTTGCCAGAAAAAAATGAAGCCTTTTCCAGAGTTTTTCTGCCCCAAATTGACTTGCTTCTGCTGTGGCTCGAGGAACCCCCTTCCTCTTGGATGGGACTCTACCTTGGACATGTTCATCCCTGAAGATGGAGGAACAGAATGGGTTCCTGGTGCCAACGTTGAGACCTCCAACTGCCCAGATCAAAAGGTTGCAAGAATGGTTTGCAAAGAGCCCGTGTCATTCTCTGAGACAGCCACTGTTTCAAGTGGAGCTTGTTACTTCAACACAAGCTAAGCTTCTCATTTTCTTCTGCCCAGCCTGGTGTAAAGGTTCTTTGAAGATAGTAAAAGCAGATTTACATATAGCCCAAACATCATAAACATGCTCCTCAGGGATAGATTGTCTTGGAGTTTGCAGAGATGCCTTGCCTTGATGCCAACACCTCAAGAGGAGTTCCAACTGAGACCCACACATGCTCAGTCCTAGTCCTAGGTGCAGATAGGATCATGTTTTCACTTAATTTCTTCTCCTCCCCTCTCCCCCTCCTTGTCTTTCAGGACTTCAGAGTGGCAAGCTTCATCCCAAAGGGTCCTGGAATCCCTTCCTGTTCCTCCCATGGGTCTTGGGTTGAGCTGTGTGGGGTGATGGACCCTCCGCTGGGTTATTCCACCTTGCCACTTCTGCCTTCACGCTCTGCAGGCTCAGCGAAGGGAGCAATGGGAAATGCTAGGCTCAGACCATCCATGGCATGACCCCGCTTTGCCCTCTGGTGTGATCTCATGGCACTGCAGGCTTTGGCATCCACATGTCAACCCCCGTGGCTTGCTGTTCTGTGGTTCTCCAGCAAGGAGCAGCCTCCAGCTGAGATACTGGGTTATGTACCAGACCGAGATGCAGCAGAGAGAAGACTCAACAGAACTCCTGAGACACCCTGGAGGAGGAACCAGCTGGCTGATCTTTACGGGTGGGATTTATCTCCATGAACAGCAGCTGCCTGAACATGGGGTATCCAGTTAACAGCACCTCTTTGGATTCCCTGTAAAGCCAATGGGGAGAGATGAGGGACTGCAGAGGCTGGCTTGTTCTGCCTCAAGATTGGTGTGCAGCAAAGGTGCCCTGGATTGCCTTCTGAAGGCAATTTCTCATTCTTGGACAGGTGCTAGACAACAAGATGGTCCCTTTTGATGGATCAACCTGCCCAGCATGAATCCTGTTCCTTCTAGATCCTGGCTCCATTTGTGGATGCCAATGTTAGTGTTCTTCCTGCTACCAGACTTATCCTTGCTGTTAGCTCTGGTCTGATACTGGAGGCATTACTCAAGAGATCTCCCAAAATTCACATCTTTGGTGATAACGTATCATCACCTTTCTGTCCCATCTCCTTTTTTCTCTCTCTAACTGGAAGCTTCCCAGTCCAAGCAGCCTAGCCAGAGAACTCAAAACACAGCACAATGCAAAGAAAGCAAAGTCTTTCTTTGACATTTGTTGGCTTCTTTGGCTTCAGGCTCTGTGGGAAGCCCTGGGGATTTCATTAGGACTACTCACATAATGAAGTGTAAAAGCTTTTGTAGCAACAGCTTCTAGCAAATACTTGTAAATTAGACAAAACCAAGGCTCAGTAACTGGAACTTGCCCACTGAAGCTGTTTAATAGCTTGCATGCTCCACAGCACAGCTTTGACCCATGCCAGCTTGTGATTCACCAAGGGGAAATCGTGCTCGACCAATCTCACAGCCTTCTATGATCTCATCACCAGCTGGGTGGATGGAGGAGAGCAGTGGATGGCATCTACCTTGACTCCAGCAAGGCTTTTGATACTGCCTCCCATGACATCCTGATAGCAAAGCTGAGAGAGCATGGGATGGATGAGTGGGCAGTGAGGTGGGGGGAGAACTGGCTGTGGGACCCAGCTCAGAGGGTCGTGATTCGGTGGAGTGGAATCTGACTGGAGGCCTGTGACTAGCGGTGTTCCCCAGGGCTCGGGGTTGGGCCCAGTCCTGTTTAACATCTTCATTGAGCCCTTGATGAGGGGACAGCATCCACCCTCAGCAAGTGTCTGATGATCCAGAGCTGGGAGGAGTGGGGGACACCCAGGACACTGCGCTGCCACCCAGAGAGACCTGGCCAGGCTGGAGAGCTGGGCAGGGAGAGACCAGAGGAGGTTCAACAAGAGCAAGGGGAGAGTCTGGCCCCTGGGAAGGAAGAACTGCTGGGATCAGGACAGGCTGGGGGAGCTGCTGGAGAGGAGCTCTGTGGAGAAGGACCTGGGGGTGCTGGGGGGTGACAGGGTGGCCATGAGCCAGCAGTGTGCCCTGGGGCTGAGAGAGACAATGGGATCCTGGGGGCATCAGGAGGAGTGTGGGCAGCAGGTCCCAGGAGGGGATCCTCCCCCTCTGCTCTGCCCTGCTCAGGCCCCAGCTGGAGTGTTGTGTCCAGCTCTGGGCTCCCTGGGATAAAAAGGACAGGGATCTCCTGGAAAGAGTCCAAAGAAGGGCTACGAAGATGCTGAAGGGCCTGGAGCATCTCCCCTGGGAGGAAAGGCTGAGAGAGCTGGGGCTGTTCAGCCTGGAGAAGAGAAGACTAAGGGGGACCTAATTAATGTTTATAATTATCTTAAGCATGGGCTGCAGGGGGAATCAGCCAGCCCCTTCTCAGTGTCTGTGGGGACAGGACAAGGGGCAATGGCTGCAAGTTGGAGCCCAGGAAGTTCTGCAGCAACCTGGGGAAGAACTTTTTCACAGTGAGGGTGACAGAGCACTGGAATAGGCTGCCCAGGGGGTGTGGAGTCTCCTTCTCTGGAGAGATTCAAGACCCGTCTGGACGCCTATCTCAGTGAAATGTCCTAGGGAGCTGCTTTGGCAGGGGGTTGGACCCCATGATCTCTGGAGGTCCCTTCCAACCCCTACAATTCTATGATTCTATGATTCTATGATCTCCTAGTCACGTCCCTTTAATTGCCTGCATATGGAAAAGGACCTAGCCCATACCAAGAACATCCTCTCCTATGCTGTGTAGAGGAAGCCACCTTTTTTTTGGGGGGGAAAAGAGGGTTTGGCTGTACCAGTGTCAGCCCTACTGTATCACTTGCCATCAGGGCCACAAGTGTCTATATTGCTGGATTTGCATCTGGTTTGGTTTTGGCTGAGGTCAGGTGCAGTTCTCCTAGGTAATTCTCCCAGACGTGGTGGGGAAGTTTGTGTGGGTGAAGAAGAACGTTGAGCATGAAAATAGAGTAACATTGGGGGTGCAGGGTGTGTCGTGCCAGCTGATGGCTGTGATGGAAGCCATACAGGTCCAAAGATTGCCCCAGGGCATCTCATTTACTAGTGCAGACATGGCCATGGACAGTTCAGCCTTTTGGTTCATTCTGAGTAGAGCCAGAGGTCTCCAAACAGCTGGTGGTATGGGAAACACTTCCAAATCCACGGAGGACAACCCAGTGAGGAATGTGATTTTTGCTTTCCAAGCACATGGGATCATGCCCAGTGCAGTGTGTCTTCAGTTCAGAGCCCATCCATGACTCCTTTGACTGCTTGGGTGCACCTGAACATCTCTCAGTGCAAAAGAGCAGCAGCCCAGTGACAGTAAACCTGGAAATAGCTTTCCCACCACTGCTCTCCCAGCCTCTTTGAATGGGTATCCTTCACACTTGAGCAGCTTTATAAGCTAAATATTCACACCTCATTGATGGCTGCCTGGATGTTTATAGGATCTGGGCAAAGCTGCCAGAATGGAGGGGAGGATAGAAGGATAAGAGAGCAAAGGAATTACAGCAGATGCCTCAGTGAAGCTTCATGTGCAGACTTGGACTGGGGGAATTGTCTGCTTCTGTCTCAGCCAGGAACGTGGTTGGTTGAAGTGACATCATGGGATGCCCTGTTAATCTTGTCTGTGTGTTCTTCCAGATCAGGTTGCACTGTGCAAATCTCTCATCTGGGTTGGGTTTTTTAAAACCTGCCAAGAAGCATGCACTTAGAATGCCACCAGCCTTTATCTCCTCATGCCTTTGTGCCACTGCACCTGCTTCTCATGGGAAATTCCCTGGAAAGAGTCTGGTGTTGCTTCTTCTCCCTCTTCCCTGTCTTCATGGCAGGATTATCATGTCCCTGATGCCATATCCATGCACTGAGAACAAGGAAGCCCTCCCACAGTCCATCTCTCTCTCTCAGCACCTCTGGATCTGGCCATGAGAAAATCCCCAGGGAACTTCACCTCACTGCAATGGAAACCTTTTCTCAAGGCAGAAGTCTGCACTGTGGCTTGTCAGCTTGGGTCATCTCCACCTCCTGGATTTGGGCTTGTTCCCTCCTAGAGCAGAAGTGTAAAATGGTTTGCATCTCAGCAGTGCCAGTGTCTCTACAAAACCAAAAGCAGAACCAAGAAAAAACCCCAACCAACAAACCAACCAACCAACAAAAAGATGGGGTGTGTTGCTGGGATGTGGATATCTGGGGTGATGAGAGCTGAAACCCAGGTTCTCCTCCTTTCATGCTCCCACCCTCTCTCTGCCCTGTTTACTCAAGACATCCCAGGAAGGACAGCTTTTCTAGGGTATCCTCCTCAGCATCTTTTTCCCATTGGAGGAAACTGTTGGGTAGATGATGGTTACCCCTAGAGAAGTGCTTCTTCACCTCCACTCTTTACCTCATTATTAAAGCTAAAGGAAGGAAGGTTCAGATTACATCTTAGGGGGAAGATTTCCACAGAGAAGAGTAGTGAGGTTCTGAAACAGGCTGCCCAGAGATGGGGGTGGATGCCCCATCCCTGGAAGTATTCAAGGCCAGGTTGGATGGGGCTTGAGCTCTATTAAACATCTCACATCTGCAAAGAAGGTTTGCTACATAAAGTCCCTGTGTAAGGACATGATTGGTTACCTTTCAAGAGCAGCAGAACGTGGTCACCATGTTCTGCTGCTCTTGAAAGGTAACCAATCATGAACCCTTCTCCACCCCCAAACCAAACTTTGACATTAGTTTGATGATTTTCTACCTGTCCATAGGATTTGCTTCTGGAAACTCAGCTGGAGAAAGTCAAGACTTGGGAATGCAGAATTGGAATACAATTCCATGTCTGTACCTGTATTTGGGAGAAGAACCTCAGTTATAGGACATGGCTGTGACCTCTCTGGTCCCCTTCTGCCCAGAGATGTCAAACTGCAGTACTGTAGGATGCTCTTCCATTGATTCTGGTGAAACATGCTGCATGAGGTACAACAGCCACAGCTCTGGTTTGGCTGTTGGAGGATTTCTGTGCAGCAATGGGAGCGTTGGTAGGACACGTAGGTGGTGTTTCCTCTTGCAGTGACCACGGTTCTGCCTGGCTCATGAGGGCACATTCCCTTCAGCCCCATCTGTCTGCTGAAGCCATTTTAGGAGTGTACACAAAAACACAGCCCTGGTGGAACGTCTCATGGGTGTTACGTGGTGGTTTGACCTTTGGGTCTTGCACACCTTTGCTGATGCTTGTGAAGAGGTTTGTCAATGCTTGTGAAGGCTGTATCCAAACCATGGAAGTCTACCTGCCTGTTTGCATCTACAGGGAGCTGCCTCTAGACATCTCACCAATCATCCTCAGTGGATTATTAGTTGTTCACTCATCAGCGTGCTGGGCCCAGCTTGAAATGGGGCTTAAGTTCTTGTTTGCAGAGAGGTGGTTCACAGTCATGAATGTATACATCCTTAATTTACATCCATTCTGGGTGTGACATCTGACTGCTGTCACTGGTTCTTGTCTTTTGGAAAGTTAAAAGGAAGCCTTCCAGTCCCTGAAGGGACCCGAGGAGCAGGAGGGGAATCAGCTCTTGGGAAGGGCAGAGCCTGGCAGGACAAGGGGGCTGGAGTGAAGCTGGAGGAGGGAAGGGGGAGAGGAGAGCTTGGGGGGAAGTTCTGTGCAGAGAGAGTGGGGAGGGGCTGGCAGGGGCTGCCCAGAGAGGGGGTGGGTGCCCCTGTCCCTGGGGGTGTTGAAGGCCAGGTTGGCTGGGGCCCTGGGCAACCTTGTGTAGCTCCAGGCCTGGAGGTTGGTGGCCCTGCCTGTGGCAGGGGGTTGGAGCTCTGGGACCCTTGGGCTCCCTCCCAACCCAGCCCAGTCTCTGTTTCTCTGCTCCTCTGCTCCTGGTGTGTCCCCATTCCCATGTTCCTGGTGGCTCTTCCCTGTGCTGGCAGCAGGTCCTGGCTTTGAGTAGACCCTCAGAAGGTCCAGGACCGACCGATCCTTGAGGGATTCCCAGCTGTAACCACAATCCCAACCCAAGAGCTCTCCCCATGCTGTGTTTCTACCCCCCTTAGACAAGTTCCTCCTTTCCCCTTCTCAGGCTCAGCTAATCCTTCCCTGGGACACAAACCCAGGCTCAGCCCTGAAAGGCAAAGAGAAGCTGAAGCCCATTCCTTCTCTTTTCTCCTCTTTAGAATATCTCTGACCAGCAAATACCTCCCAGGAGAGGGGAGGGGGGTGCCCTGACCCTGGGGGTGTTGAAGGCCAGGTTGGCTGGGGCCCTGGGCAACCTTGTGTAGCTCCAGGCCTGGAGGTTGGTGGCCCTGCCTGTGGCAGGGGGTTGGAGCTCTGGGACCCTTGGGGTCCCTCCTAACTCAGACCATTCTATGAAAACCTCTCAGCTTCATTTCTGACTGTGGTAAAGCCGTTTGGGATGTGCTCTGCCCACCACAAGCTCTCCCTGGTATTACAACTGATGAGCAATGGAAGCTCGTGCCCGTTAGCCTTCAAACAAACCATCACAGTGAAATGAGAGATGAAAAGCTGCAACTTGCAGTTCAGATCCCCTTACCAGCATCGTGCCATTTTAGACTTTATTGATAATAACATTATCCTCTTCCCATTACCATTCAGAATTGCATTATTTGAACCCCCTCTTGTTCTCCAGTCCCATTAAATAGGAAAGATGCATTAAACACACCAATTAATGTCTTCCTGCCATTAACACAATTCCCATTGGTGGAATCATGATCACTCCTTCCCATTCCCTTCTTTCTCCCACTAACATCACATTTCTATTCTCTTTGCTATAATCAGAAACAGGCTCATACAGAGGAGCATGTGAAAACAATTCTGGGCATTAGATGTGATGTAGGAGATGCTGTGTAGCCTTGTTGTCAAGGCAAACTTACAGAATCACAGACTCACAGTGTTCGAGTGTTGACATCTCCCCACTCCCCCAGAGCTCCCCCAAAATCCACAATTCCAACTTATTTCCCAGTAACACCCAGAATATTTCTCCAAAGCCTTGGTGATATTCCTTGTGTAGCTCCAGGCCTGGAGGTTGGTGGCCCTGGCTGTGGCAGGGGGTTGGAGCTCTGGGATCCTTGGGGTCCCTTCCAACCTCAACCATTCCATGATTCTGTGAGTCTAAATTCCTTGAAGAAGCAAATAAATGCAACTCCATGCAGTGAGTCCTGGAGTGCCTTCAACCAGAGTTGGTTTCCTTCTGTGCTGCAGCTCTCATCACAGAACCTTCTTGGAGGGGGTGGAGCAGGCTTGCTGCCCATCAGCAAGGTGGGAAAGGGTGTGGGAATCTCTCTGAGGATGTTCTGAGCTGGAAAGGAGGAGATGTGGTCCCTCCAAAACAGGATAATAAGGACAGGAGGTGGTGTGACTGCACGGAGCCGTTTCCAGCCTGCTCATCACCGACAGGAACACCCTCTAAGTTGTACCCCCTGCCATCATCCATGGCTAATTGGGATCACAGACTCACAGGGGTTGGAAGGGCCCCCAGAGCCCCTGGGGTCCAACCTCCTGCCAAAGCAGCTCCCTAGGACAGGGGCTGGGATCTCTCCAGAGAAGGAGACTCCACACCCCCTGGGCAGCCTGGGAATCAAACCCAAATGGACTCAAGGATGGACCATGGAGCAGAGCAGGACCTTCTCCCAGTGGTTCAGAAGACCCTGGAAAACACATCTCTGGGAGCATGAGGGAATGTGGGACAACTCCCAGATCCCACTGAATCACAGAGTCACAGGGGTGGGAAGGGACCCCCAGAGCCCCTGGGGTGCAACCCCCTGCCAAAGCAGGGTCCCTAGGACAGGGGCTGGGATCTCTCCAGAGAAGGAGACTCCACACCCCCTGGGCAGCCTGGCCCAGGGCTCCCTCACCCTCACCAAGTTCTTCCCCACATTGGGGCGCAACTCCCTGGGCTCCAGCTTGAGCCCAGCGCCCCTTGGCCTGTCCCCACAGACCCTGAGAAGAGGCTGCCCATGGCCCCCTGGCTCCCACCCTTCAGCTCTGGAGAACCAGGGAGCAGATCCCCTCTCAGGCTGCTTCTCTCCAGGCTCAACAGCCCAATTCTTCCAGTTTATGACTTACTTCTCTTCTGGAGCCTTAAGGACTTTGCAGGGCAAGCGATGTAAATCCACCTCACCCTTCACCACGTGTTCACACATTCATTCTCTTCTCTGGTGTAAAATGTTTCTCTTCTGCCCTTGAATCCCATCCCTTTTTCTGCCCACACCCTGCACAGGGCAGAAATAATTCCAAGTGAAAACACGTGGCTGAGCCACAGTTTGAGCTGTCAGAGCCATACTCTGTTAAATGTTGCTGAACAGCCCAATCTCTAGGTGGACAGACTCAAACTCGTTGTCATCATACACTCCTCCCGTGACTGCTGCTCTTTGATTGATCAATGCTAACATGAAAGGCCACTTCAAACATCTAAACATAACCTCCTAATAAGTGCCATTCATCTATCTTCAAAGACCTTCATGAACATTGTCTGTGGGACCCAGCTCAGAGGATGCTGAGCAGTGGAGCAGAGTCTGGCTGGAGGCCTGTGGCTTGTGGTGTCCCCCAAGCTCAGGGTTGGGCCCAGTCCTGTTTAACATCTTCATTGAGCCCTTGATGAGGGGACAGCATCCCCCCTCAGCAAGTGTCTGATGATCCAGAGCTGGGAGGAGTGGGGGACACCCAGGACACTGCGCTGCCACCCAGAGAGACCTGGCCAGGCTGGAGAGCTGGGCAGGGAGAGACCAGAGGAGGTTCAACAAGAGCAAGGGGAAATTCTGGCCCCTGGGAAGGAAGAACTGCTGGGATCAGGACAGGCTGGGGGGAGCTGCTGGAGAGGAGCTCTGTGGAGAAGGACCTGGGGGTGCTGGGGGGTGACAGGGTGGCCATGAGCCAGCAGTGTGCCCTGGGGCTGAGAGAGACAATGGGATCCTGGGGGCATCAGGAGGAGTGTGGGCAGCAGGTCCCAGGAGGGGATCCTCCCCCTCTGCTCTGCCCTGCTCAGGCCCCAGCTGGAGTGTTGTGTCCAGCTCTGGGCTCCCTGGGATCAACCAGCCAGGGATCTCCTGGAGAGAGTCCAGAGGAGGCTCTGGAGATGCTGAAGGGCCTGGAGCATCTCCCCTGGGAGGAAAGGCTGAGGGAGCTGGGGCTGTTCAGCCTGGAGAAGAGAAGACTAAGGGGGGACCTAATTAATGTTTATAATTATCTTAAGCATGGGCTGCAGGGGGAAATGGGCAGCCCCTTCTCAGTGTCTGTGGGGACAGGACAAGGGGCAATGGCTGCAAGTTGGAGCCCAGGAAGTTCCGCACCAACCTGGGGAAGAACTTTTCCCCAGTGAGGGTGAGGGAGCCCTGGGCCAGGCTGCCCAGGGGGTGTGGAGTCTCCTTCTCTGGAGATATTCAAGACCCGTCTGGATGCCCATCTGAGTGAAATGTCCTAGGGACGCTGCTTTGGCAGGGGGTTGGACCCCATGATCTCTGGAGCTCCCTTCCAATCCCTTCAATTCTATGATTCTATGATCTGCCCTCAGCTGGCTGAGCCACCATCTGGGGGTACCAACTGAATTTCACTGAGGCTGGAGGTCTGAGCAAGATCCCTGCTCTCTAAGCATCTGAGCCCCATCAGAGCTGTCTAAGAAGCAGAGGTGAATCATCCTTTTAACTATTGGTCTCCATTCAGGACTATTGAGAGACCTCAAAGGACTGCCTGAGACTATAGTCTCCACTGCTAAATAATTAATTAAATTAATTAAAAATTAATCCTAAAAGGTGGAAGGAGGATGCAGGCTCAAATGTCCCATTTGTTGTCACACTGGAGGCTGCTCATTTTCTCTGCAAGGTGTTTCTTGGAGAAATAATCACCAAAATGGGACTGGGAGGGTCCTTGAGAAATTGAGTCAGCCATCCATGGTCCAAAAGTTTAGACCAGCTCCACTTCAGTAATTTCTGTCAGATGTTAAACCAAAGAATTGTTAAAAACATTCAGTAAATGGAACTGTGGAGAACATAAGAACCAGCAGCATCTTTGCACTGCTGTTGAATAGTACCATTGCCATCTTCTTTGTCATCTTTCTTCCAGGCTTCCAAAACTCCACGTGTTCTCACCAACACAGCAGCCACTGCATGTGGGGTTTGTACCTCTGTGCACACACTTAGTTTAATCATCTTTTTTTTCCCCTTTTTCTCCCTTTTTTTGGGGAGTATTTAGGGATCTGTCCATTGTTTATCACACTGTGGTGCTGCCCAATTTGGAGGAACGAGGAAGCCTGTGTGATGACGTTGCTTGCAAGTTGTAATTACATCTGGTTCTCACTCTTCCAGGAATGTCTCACTATGGATTTCTCTCACATCTTTCCCTCCACCTTTTCTATAGGATTCTTATTTGTCTAAATCTTGTCATTTAAGTCACATCAAAGCTCTTTTTTTGTTTTTTAAAGTCAAGATGCAGGTTGCCCTATGCAGTGCTTGGATGCTTTATTCCTTGAATCATAGAATCATAGAATTGTAGGGGTTGGAAGGGACCTCCAGAGATCATGGGGTCCAACCCCCTGCCAAAGCAGCTCCCCAGCTCATATTGCACAGGGCTGGGATCTCTGCAGAACAGGAGACTCCACACCCCCTGGGCAGCCTGGCCCAGGGCTCCCTCACCCTCACCAAGTTCTTCCCCACATTGGGGCGCAACTCCCTGGGCTCCAACTTGAGCCCAGCGCCCCTTGGCCTGTCCCCACAGACCCTGAGAAGAGGCTGCCCATGGCCCCCTGGCTCCCACCCTTCAGCTCTGGAGAACCAGGGAGCAGATCCCCTCTCAGGCTGCTTCTCTCCAGGCTCAACAGCCCAATTCTTCCAGTTTATGACTTACTTCTCTTCTGGAGCCTTAAGGACTTTGCAGGGCAAGCGATGTAAATCCACCTCACCCTTCACCACGTGTTCACACATTCATTCTCTTCTCTGGTGTAAAATGTTTCTCTTCTGCCCTTGAATCCCATCCCTTTTTCTGCCCACACCCTGCACAGGGCAGAAATAATTCCAAGTGAAAACACGTGGCTGAGCCACAGTTTGAGCTGTCAGAGCCATACTCTGTTAAATGTTGCTGAACAGCCCAATCTCTAGGTGGACAGACTCAAACTCGTTGTCATCATACACTCCTCCCGTGACTGCTGCTCTTTGATTGATCAATGCTAACATGAAAGGCCACTTCAAACATCTAAACATAACCTCCTAATAAGTGCCATTCATCTATCTTCAAAGACCTTCATGAACATTGTCTGTGGGACCCAGCTCAGAGGATGCTGAGCAGTGGAGCAGAGTCTGGCTGGAGGCCTGTGGCTTGTGGTGTCCCCCAAGCTCAGGGTTGGGCCCAGTCCTGTTTAACATCTTCATTGAGCCCTTGATGAGGGGACAGCATCCCCCCTCAGCAAGTGTCTGATGATCCAGAGCTGGGAGGAGTGGGGGACACCCAGGACACTGCGCTGCCACCCAGAGAGACCTGGCCAGGCTGGAGAGCTGGGCAGGGAGAGACCAGAGGAGGTTCAACAAGAGCAAGGGGAAATTCTGGCCCCTGGGAAGGAAGAACTGCTGGGATCAGGACAGGCTGGGGGAGCTGCTGGAGAGGAGCTCTGTGGAGAAGGACCTGGGGGTGCTGGGGGGTGACAGGGTGGCCATGAGCCAGCAGTGTGCCCTGGGGCTGAGAGAGACAATGGGATCCTGGGGGCATCAGGAGGAGTGTGGGCACCAGGTCCCAGGAGGGGATCCTCCCCTCTGCTCTGCCCTGCTCAGGCCCCAGCTGGAGTGTTGTGTCCAGCTCTGGGCTCCCTGGGATCAACCAGCCAGGGATCTCCTGGAGAGAGTCCAGAGGAGGCTCTGGAGATGCTGAAGGGCCTGGAGCATCTCCCCTGGGAGGAAAGGCTGAGGGAGCTGGGGCTGTTCAGCCTGGAGAAGAGAAGACTAAGGGGGGACCTAATTAATGTTTATAATTATCTTAAGCATGGGCTGCAGGGGGAAATGGGCAGCCCCTTCTCAGTGTCTGTGGGGACAGGACAAGGGGCAATGGCTGCAAGTTGGAGCCCAGGAAGTTCCGCACCAACCTGGGGAAGAACTTTTCCCCAGTGAGGGTGAGGGAGCCCTGGGCCAGGCTGCCCAGGGGGTGTGGAGTCTCCTTCTCTGGAGATATTCAAGACCCGTCTGGACGCCTATCTGAGTGAAATGTCCTAGGGACCCTGCTTTGGCAGGGGGTTGGACCCCATGATCTCTGGAGCTCCCTTCCAATCCCTTCAATTCTATGATTCTATGATCTGCCCTCAGCTGGCTGAGCCACCATCTGGGGGTACCAACTGAATTTCACTGAGGCTGGAGGTCTGAGCAAGATCCCTGCTCTCTAAGCATCTGAGCCCCATCAGAGCTGTCTAAGAAGCAGAGGTGAATCATCCTTTTAACTATTGGTCTCCATTCAGGACTATTGAGAGACCTCAAAGGACTGCCTGAGACTATAGTCTCCACTGCTAAATAATTAATTAAATTAATTAAAAATTAATCCTAAAAGGTGGAAGGAGGATGCAGGCTCAAATGTCCCATTTGTTGTCACACTGGAGGCTGCTCATTTTCTCTGCAAGGTGTTTCTTGGAGAAATAATCACCAAAATGGGACTGGGAGGGTCCTTGAGAAATTGAGTCAGCCATCCATGGTCCAAAAGTTTAGACCAGCTCCACTTCAGTAATTTCTGTCAGATGTTAAACCAAAGAATTGTTAAAAACATTCAGTAAATGGAACTGTGGAGAACATAAGAACCAGCAGCATCTTTGCACTGCTGTTGAATAGTACCATTGCCATCTTCTTTGTCATCTTTCTTCCAGGCTTCCAAAACTCCACGTGTTCTCACCAACACAGCAGCCACTGCATGTGGGGTTTGTACCTCTGTGCACACACTTAGTTTAATCATCTTTTTTTTCCCCTTTTTCTCCCTTTTTTTGGGGAGTATTTAGGGATCTGTCCATTGTTTATCACACTGTGGTGCTGCCCAATTTGGAGGAACGAGGAAGCCTGTGTGATGACGTTGCTTGCAAGTTGTAATTACATCTGGTTCTCACTCTTCCAGGAATGTCTCACTATGGATTTCTCTCACATCTTTCCCTCCACCTTTTCTATAGGATTCTTATTTGTCTAAATCTTGTCATTTAAGTCACATCAAAGCTCTTTTTTTGTTTTTTAAAGTCAAGATGCAGGTTGCCCTATGCAGTGCTTGGATGCTTTATTCCTTGAATCATAGAATCATAGAATTGTAGGGGTTGGAAGGGACCTCCAGAGATCATGGGGTCCAACCCCCTGCCAAAGCAGCTCCCCAGCTCATATTGCACAGGGCTGGGATCTCTGCAGAACAGGAGACTCCACACCCCCCTGGGCAGCCTGGCCCAGGGCTCCCTCACCCTCACCAAGTTCTTCCCCACATTGGGGCGCAACTCCCTGGGCTCCAACTTGAGCCCAGCGCCCCTTGGCCTGTCCCCACAGACCCTGAGAAGAGGCTGCCCATGGCCCCCTGGCTCCCACCCTTCAGCTCTGGAGAACCAGGGAGCAGATCCCCTCTCAGGCTGCTTCTCTCCAGGCTCAACAGCCCCAGCTCCCTCAGCCTTTCCTCACAAGGAAGATGCTCCAGGCCCTTCAGCATCTCCTTATCCCTTTGCTGGACTCTCTCCAGGAGATCCCTACTCTTCATGAGCATCCTCTGGTCCATGTAGGACCACACAGACCCACCAGCAAGTGGGGGACTCTCTCCAGGAGATCCCTGGCTGGTTGATCCCAGGGAGCCCAGAGCTGGACACAACACTCCAGCTGGGGCCTGAGCAGGGCAGAGCAGAGGGGGAGGATCCCCTCCTTCTCCAAGTTTCAGAGTTAATCTCCTCCTCTTGTGTTCAGTCAAAGTGTCAATTGCTTCCATGTAATCTATTTCTAGAAATAAATATGGGCTTTTTATCACTCTCCTTGGCTACAAAACGGAGGCTTCTGCTTCAGGAGGCAGGCTGCAGTCCCCACCAATGTTCACAGAGCAAAATGAAATCCCTAATTCGACACAGACCTCTTCCCTGAAGCCACTGCAGCGATGACAGAACTATTAGGCACTCAGCTGCTAACTAGCAAAATCTGCTCTATGGAAAGATAAGCTTATTTCCTGAAGGAGTTGGAAAGGAATGCCTTTTCCTCCTATAATTTTTTTTTTTTGGTGAAATCATTTGGATTTTCTTAAAACCTGCTCTGGAATCTTAGAAGAGAATTTAAGCCCAAGTCCTCCCTTAGGTTGAATCTGCATCTTTTCAGTCTCTAGCACTGGCAGAAGACTGGGAAAGTGTTTGTCCTACAATAGCTGCTTTTTTTTCTTCATAATCTTCTTGCTGGAAAACCTGTTATTTCCTTTAACAGGGAAAATGTTTGTTAAAAAGTTCCTCTCAAGAGTGATAATGTAAAAACCACAATGAGAAACCCCTTGAGGAAAAAAAATTGGTGGCACCTGAGAGAGCCTGTGTTTACAGACTGATAGACTAATTAAGGATGAGAGTGGGATTTGCCTATCTGGGTTTGCTGGGTGATCTTAGAGCAATCACCTCCTCACCCCAAAAATCCACTCGGCTGGTGAGTCAGGGGTTTGAGTCAGGCAGCCACCTCTTCCTGGGGGAGGAAAAAAAAAAGAGATAGAAAATGAAACAACAACAACAAAATAAATCAGGAAAGTAATTCCTGGCAGGCAGTATAAATGTCTGTCTGTGGTTACTCATGGCTTAATTCCTGGTCCCTCAGAGAGGACTCAGTCCTATTAAGCGCTGAGCTGGGTAACTTCTGTGGTAGCATCATCCAAATCCTTACTTTTCTGCTCTTTGAGCTGGCAGAGGACAGGGGGTGGTCAATGTGTGGTATGTCCATGGTCTTAAGGATGACTTCCAAAGGGAAAAGGAGCGAGTTTCTCAGTTTGAAACCACTTCATAGAATTAAAGTTCTCTTGAATCTCTGACGTCTCCAAGTGCACCAGGGTCTGGCTGGTGGGTTGGTACAGCAGGGTCCATCTCCCTCCCCACTAGCATGTTTTTTGAAGGCACTATGGCTTCAAGAGTAGCAATCCTCAGAGATCATGCTCAGATGCTGGATTATTGTTATTATAGCTATGGGAAATGATATGGTATTATGGTCTGGCAAGACCTGAAAGAACTTGGTCTGTGTCTGAACGGGAAGTGAGCTTGGAATGGTGTCCAGGTTATTTTGGACTCGTGGTGGTTTGATACAGGCAGTTGCAAAGATTATATCAATGCTGGGTTGGGAGAGAAAGCAGATGGAGCCAGATTTTGCCACATTTCAAATTGAAATAAACAATCCATTGGGCTGATTCACACAGGCTAGCTGATCTTCCTCCCCCCTTTGTTCTTTGACTGGGTTTTTGTCTCCTATCAATCACTAAGTCAATCTGTCATGGAGATTCCCCTCACTGCTTCAGACAAGGAATAGTCTTTGTCAAAGCTCTTCCCTGGTTCCACAGGAACATCTGTGGACAATCCATGGTGGTGCTGCTAACAGTGAGAAGGGCAAAACATGGACACACCTCAAAGTCCAGCTCTAGGAGGGAGCTTTGGGATTTTAAAGGCCCTTCATGATTTCCAAACAGATCTTGTTCAATGGTAGACTAAATGCAGTCTTGGTTTTGTCTGTAGATACAAGGAGGTGGTGGACATTTTCCCTTTTTCCTATATCCCATGGAGAAATCTGACCATCAGTAGATGCCACGGCAAGATCAGAGGTCAGACCAGATACTCTAGCACCATCTCACAGCTTCTCCTTCCAGCAGTCTGCAGCTCAAGGAGTCCCAGAGCTGACTTGTATCTTGTGTTTGTCCTTGTGTGCATGAGGTGCCAAATTCCTGATGACTCACCCTCTGGAAAGACCTCTCTGGACTGATATGGGTAGCTTACCTGAGATGTCCAGGATGTGATCCTTCCCAACTAACATCACACTCTGCAGGCACTTGAACTAAACTCTGTCTGAGAAGTGCTTCTGCTGTCTCCTGACTGAAAAGGGAGTTTGAACAAGGTCAGCTGGGAGCACCTACGTTTTGAAAATCCCCCCTTGACTGCAGGGGTTTCACCCTTAATATTATTTGGGTAACTGAAGTTACCTAAACTCAGCCAGAGGAGAAAGGAAAAAGGGGAATGAAACCACCTAAGCATGTGCTCATCCCAGTAGACATGGATCTACCTCTCTAGGTGCCTGCAATTGAAAAATGGGTGTTCAAAGACTTGCCTGAAGCTATGTGGAGAAGTTCTGGCAAAACAAGAGAAGCAGGTTGACAGTTTAGTCCAACTGACTGAACTAAAGCCAGGGGAACATAAAAAAAACCCACATGGAAGAAAAGGAAATGTGATTAGGCTTTGTGAGAGCTGACCTGCCCCCCCAAAAAAAAATCCCACCCCACCCTATTAGTGATTATTCAGGAATTGCCAATCAATGTCTGTAGCTGTCCTGCACTTAATGCAGCTTGTTTGGTTATTCCTGGTCAGATTTGGATACTTACAAATGAGCAGATGCAAGGCCATACACCACCTAACTGGAAGGTCCTTGCTAATGCCCACGTCACTGAGCCATGGCTGTGGCACCCACTCATCCCTGCTCTTCTTTTTAAGGTGCAGTATGTTGGATGGGGCAGTTCTTGATACCATCTGTGGGAGTGACCTTGCCAGCTGCCTTTGCCAACCACAGAGACATTGGTGGAACGGGGCAAAAACACAGTGATGGGCTCTTTGGCATTTGATTTCAGATCCTGCTCAAATCCAAACCCAGCAATAAAGGAGAGGAATCTGAATCTGATCATAAGACACAGGCTGCAAGAGAGGACCAGAGTCCTCCAACTGCAGCAGATTTTAATTTGGGAGAAGACATCTGCATTGGATGTGGTGTACCCTGGCAAACAAGACTTTGGAGGCAAGATGGGTTCCCTGCTTGGTGCTCTACGACTTTGCAAAGATGAGAGGTGATGAGTGTGTGAGAGTGATAACCCAGGCTGGAGATTGCCTCCTGCGTGACAGGCTCTGTGTGCTGCTGGAATGGGACCCCATGGGTGGTGCCTGGCACTGCTCTGCGTTCCCCTGTCTCGACACCCCCTCCTCCTCTCAAATGCCAGATGGGAGGAATGTCTACACCACAAAGTAAACAGCAGGCTGCAGAGCAAGTATAGCCTGAGTCCTGCAGTCTATATGCTCTCTGCCTGCACTCCTGGCCCTGTAGCTCACACACACTGGGTGGGATCCATCCTCACTAAAGCTGGAAGAGAGTGAGGGAAGAGAGGCTGAGGGAGCTGGGCTGGCTCAGCCTGGAGAAGAGAAGGCTGCTTCTGGGGGGACCTCATTGCAGCCTGCCCGTCCCTGAAGGGACCCGAGGAGCAGGAGGGGAATCAGCTCTTGGGAAGGGCAGAGCCTGGCAGGACAAGGGGGCTGGAGTGAAGCTGGAGGAGGGAAGGGGGAGAGGAGAGCTTGGGGGGAAGTTCTGTGCAGAGAGAGTGGGGAGGGGCTGGCAGGGGCTGCCCAGAGAGGGGGTGGGTGCCCCTGTGTCTGGGGGTGTTGAAGGCCAGGTTGGCTGGGGCCCTGGGCAACCTTGTGGAGCTCCAGGCCTGGAGGTTGGTGGCCCTGCCTGTGGCAGGGGCTTGGAGCTCTGGGACCCTTGGGCTCCCTCCCAACCCAGACCAGGCTGGGATTCTCTGACTCCACACACCAGTAACCCAGAATTTCTGGGAACAGAGAAAGCCCTTCCTGATATTTTGGGGTCTTGGAGGGTGTCCCCCAGCCCTAGAAAGTTTTATAAATTAAAAGCTGGTGTCTTTTGAATATATCCAGCTGCTTCTTCCAACCTTGTGTAGCTCCAGGCCTGGAGGTTGGTGGCCCTGCCTGTGGCAGGGGGTTGGAGCTCTGGGACCCTTGAGGTCCCTCCCAACCCAGATCAGTCTATGTTTCTATGTTGACAGGACAGGTGCCTCTGCCTCTGTGATGCACCCTGGAATCCCTTTACTGACATTTAATCAATACATTTAATGAAGCCAAGGGTGTGATTTCTTTCAGCCCAGCTCAGGCTCTTCGAGTAGGGCACAGGAATTAGCCCCTAACATTTCCTGCTTCTCTCCAGGGCAGTTGTACACTTAGCATCTATCCTTGAGACATTTGGAGCTGGGCTGTCCATGATGTGTTCAGGTCATGGACTGGGATGTGGCAAGCTGAGCTCCTCCTGTAACTGACTCATCCTGGCTCTGCTGAGCTTTTTGCAGAACTTTTGGCAAGGTGATGACTGAGTTCTTGCTCCCTCCCTGCCAGAGGGTTCAAACTAACTCCATGCCTGACAATGACCACCTGTATAAACAACATGGATAATGGCTGAGCTCAAATCTGGACTCAATTTTGGCACTTAGAGAACTCCAGGAAGGACATAGAGTTTACTGAATGGGCTTCCAAGTAGGCTGGTCTAAATGACCTTCAAGGACTAGTTTGATAGTGAAGGAAACTTGAAACCCCAATTCTGGTTGTAGTATCTTTGAAGAATATGGTGCTAATGGAAAGGAAGATGCTGGAATGTCTGGAGCATCATCCCCAGGGAAATTAATCTCCAGCAGAGCCCAAATGAGGAGTCAATGTCACTTCACGCAGGCTCCTTCCCCCAGCTCCACTTGGAAGCTCACAAGTGGCACCCAACTTTCACAGCCCTTGAGAGAAAAGGTGGTATGGATCATCAGAGCTTCCTCCTCTCTGTCCTGTGTCTCTGCCACAGGTCTCTGCCTCCCATCTGGCATAACTCACAGCCAGGAAAAGGCAGGCTGCAGGATAGGGTTCCCAAAAAGACCAGCCTCCCAGCTTCTTGAGGCAGCTGGGCCATTGTGAGCAGATGTTGGGAGAAGAGGACAATTATTTCTGTGGGGCACACTACAAGCTGTATATATTCAGAGCAGACCTGCTTGGGAGGCTTTTAAACAGAAATGAAACATTATTCTTTGGCAGGAGCCTGGGTGGAAAATTTCAACTTGTCTGTTAGACCCTCTCCTTCCCCCTCCCCTGGTCTCATCTTCCCTCTGCTTTTGGCTAATTTTTATTATTTATTTAAATTTTTTTTTTGTTGTTGTTGTTGTTTCCAGATGTGTGGATTGGAGGATTTCACTTGTGAAGTTTTTGGTGGAAAAGAATCCAACCCCAATTTTTTATAAAACCCAGTATGTTTCATGGCTGGGGAGGCTGGGGAGGCTAGGAGGCTGGGGAGGCTGGAGGAGCTGGGCTGGCTCAGCCTGGAGAAGAGAAGGCTGCTTCTGGGGGGACCTCATTGCAGCCTGCCCGTCCCTGAAGGGACCCGAGGAGCAGGAGGGGAATCAGCTCTTGGGAAGGGCAGAGCCCGGCAGGACAAGGGGGCTGGAGTGAAGCTGGAGGAGGGAAGGGGGAGAGGAGAGCTTGGGGGGAAGTTCTGTGCAGAGAGAGTGGGGAGGGGCTGGCAGGGGCTGCCCAGAGAGGGGGTGGGTGCCCCTGTGTCTGGGGGTGTTGAAGGCCAGGTTGGCTGGGGCCCTGGGCAACCTTGTGTAGCTCCAGGCCTGGAGGTTGGTGGCCCTGCCTGTGGCAGGGGTTTGGAGCTCTGGGACCCTTGGGCTCCCTCCCAGCCCAGCCCAGTCTGGGATTCTCTGACTCCACACACCAGTAACCCAGAATTTCTGGGAACAGAGAAAGCCCTTCCTGATATTTTGGGGTCTTGGAGGGTGTCCCCCAGCCCTAAAAACTTTTATCAATGAAAAGATGGTGTCTTTTGAATATATCCAGCTGCTTCTTCCAACCTTGTGTAGCTCCAGGCCTGGAGGTTGGTGGCCCTGCCTGTGGCAGGGGGTTGGAGCTCTGGGACCCTTGGGCTCCCTCCCAACCCATGCCATTCTATGATTCTATGGCATTTTACACTAAGGTGGAGGAAAAAAGTCACTCACAGGCAGGAAAGCTTACCTGGCTCTTGCCTAATAAAAGAAATTACCTCTCTGCTATAAAGCTTGCCATGCACCGTATCCCTGGGTCACCACAGCTGGAACAACCCAGCCAATAAAAATATCAACAGCCAAATTGTGCCTGCTTTCAATTAGAAACAGTGATTTTCATAAGCAATCACTACTGGTTGAATTCTGCTTCAGCCAAGTCAATCACTTGCCCCGGAGGGCAGAGAAATGACTGTTTCCAGGCTGTGTGGTCTTGGGTAAACTGCTTTTAGCACTCCATACCTCAGTTAGACGGTCTCTCCCATGCTACATGTCTTCCTCTGGGCCACTCTGAGGACTGAACAAAGCTCTACTGCATTAATGGTGTGGTGGTTGAGCCCTGGCCAAAGGCCAGACACCCACCAAAATCAGCCTGTCACTCCCCTTCTTTAGTTGGGCAGGGGAGAAATAACATAATTGGGCAGCTCAAGAGGCAAACTCGTTAATGATGTGGGCAGAACAGGCTCAACACACAGTGCTGAAGAGAAAGTGATCTAATTTATTACACTAAAGAGAAAAACAGTGAAAAAAAGAACCAGTCAGGAGTGCAACCAACAATCTTGAAACAAATGCAAACCAGGCAAACACTTTCCCCCCACTCCCTCCTCAGCAGGCTTGAGTTAGAAGTTTGCTCCCTTCTTCCCTCCCGGTCGCAGCCCAGGAGGGGCAGGGACTGGGGAAATGGGGGTCTGGGTAACACCTTCCCCCCACCCCTCCATTCTAAAGCAGACTGCCCTTTCAGCCATGATTTTGCTCCCTTCTTCCCCTCTCCTGCTCGCAGCACAGGACGGGGGGCAGGGACTGGGAGATGGGGGCTTTGGTCAGTCCCTTGCAAGATGGTTCCCTTCTCGGCCGGGATGGGGGCATCCATTCCACACCCCCTCCCCCTGCTGCACCCTAGGATCTCACCCACAAGAGCCAGTCCTCCAGGAACTTTCTCTAAGGCAAATCTCTTCCCACCGGGCTCCATCTCTGCTCTGGCAGGCAGCAATCAATCCCAGTGTCTCTCAGGCCCAGTCCTCCACGGGGCTATGATGCCTCCTCCAGCAAACCTGTCTGGCTCATCTCTGTAGGTTGCTTGTGCTGGCAGGGGCTCATCCCAACGTCAGTCACGGCATCTTCTCTATGTCTGCACCGGCTCCATCCAGCGTGGAGCCTCTCCACCGGGCAGGCCGGGTCTCTGCCTCCTCCATGGCTCCTTTCCTCCGGCTACTCCACCTGCTTCAGCTCGGGCTGCAGGGGCATCTCTGGCCTGGGTACCTGGGGCCTCCTCCCCCAGCCTTCCCGGCCTGTTGTGTCTGTCAACTGCTTACATTTATATGCCAATAGACATCCCAATGCCCTTAACGGGCCAAAACTGCAGCCTTCCTGGCACTCCGTGTTCTGGTGGAGTCTCTGTCTCCTCTCTGTGACTCTCAGAGGCGCTATCAGCAGGCCTGCAGAACATTCCAGCAGCCATTTTCTGCCAGACCTGGCCCTCTCTCTGTAGCCAACTATGCAAAACTGCCACAAATGGTTATTATTAACATATGGTGGCTCCTCTGATCTGTGTCACGAAGCCCTCGGTGCTGTTCAACACGACAGCCACCCTCCCAAAATAAAGGCAGTCCTTTTTAGACATAGCTGTATTTATTTATTTATTGGTTTGTTTGTTTGTTTTACCCACATATTTCTGAGTCATTTTGGGGTCAGGGTATTGATTCCATTTGTCACCCAGCTTTATCTTGGCCAGAAAAAATAAATAAATAAATAAATGTGTTTGCAAATAAAGAATGGGCAAGGAGGAATTTGTGGGATGTGATGGCATTACTCTGCCTTCCTGCTGGGCCCAAAACATCTTGTGAGTTGGAATTACACAGTTCCTCCTCTCTTTCTTTCATCTGGCTCCCTCAGTGGGGTTGTTTCTGAGTTAATATCTCAGCATTTCACAACAGGAATGCCAGTTTCTTCCTCTCTTTTTTCCTCTTCACCTCCTTTCCAGAAGAAAACAAAGCGGAGTACAGTCTGCTTAAAGATGGGATGAGCACAAGTGTGGTGAAGACCCTTGGTCTGCTTGGATTGTCCCAGCTCAGAGGGAAAGCATTGAGCAGAGAATCACAGAATGACTAGGTTGGAAAAGACCTCTAAGATCGTCGAGTCCCACCATACCTGTGCTCTACTAAACCACGTCCCTGAGCACCTCATCTACCCCTCTTTTAAATACATCCAGGGCTGGTGACTCAACCCCCTCCCTGGGCAGCCTGTTCCAATCCCTGACAACCCTTTCAGTGAAGAACTTTTTCCTAATGTCAAAGACCATGAGCTTTGCTGCAAGGATGGTGTCCACAACCAGGGCTGTGACCCAGATGAAGACTTTTCATTAACTCCTGTGTCTTTGTTTCTCCAGCTGGGATCGACATTTATCTGTCCTGATGGGTGGCTTTACTACAAGAATGAGTTCATCACGGTCTCCCTGAACCATGTGGTTAGTTCTTGCTTTACAAACACCTCTGACTTTGCAAACACAGGCTGGAATTGCACTGCTATATCCAGCTAGGGACCCACCTCTATTGCTCTTTGGGCATGTTTTGGGGTTTAGGGTATTTTTTTTGGGGGGGTTGGTAGTGGTGGAAGGTGGTTGTCAAGACCTTGGCCAGATCCAGAAAAAGGTATTCCCCTGAGACTGACTATCTAGGAAGGTTTATGTCCCTGCAATAAAGGATGCTTTGAAATAATGTGAGCTGACATGACTCAGCAGCCAGTTGCCCTCTGAATGTCCTCTCAACCACTGTGTGAACTGCTCGGCTCTCCTAAGGGCTGCTCTGACCTCGGCTCGTCTGGTGGGTCTGTGATGGGTGGGATGAATCCAGAGCCAGGAGAGGTGAGTATGTCATGGCAGGGCAGAAACCCAGCATCAGCCAACTTTGTGTAACCTCTTCCAGAATTAGCAGACTGCTGTGTGGACTCATGGAGGGGAGTAGAGATCAGCCAACATTACAGGCTTTACTTCTCTCCTCGCCTACACTGTTCTCCCCCATCCCACACCTCCTGGGACAAGACCTTTCTGCTGCCCTCTGATAAAGAAGGATATGAGACTGTGGTGCTTGACACGACTTTTCTCATGAGCTCAGCTCCTGGGCTTCATTACATCACGTGGATGTACTGGATGAAGGGTGGCTTAGTGCACTTGAATCCCAGCAGTGGGAAGAAAGGACACAGCCATAGCTCCTGAAATCTGCTTCAGCCAAGCTATGTCCTCCTTGCTTGTGGAGTAGGGGGACGTCAAGGGTGTCACTACTCTTGCTGGTAGCAGCAACTCTTGTGGGGACAGCAGACGAGCTGTGTGTGTCTAAGGTAACACCTAATCATACTAGGGGTCAGGAAGCTGATGTTTTCCCTGCTGAAGGCATTGATAAAGGAAACAAGTACATGATTGAGTCCTTTCACTGTCTGCTGAAGTGTGAAGCATGTAGGAGGCAAGCAAGCCAAGCCAAGGCCATCGGCGGGCTGATAAACACAGCATTCCTATCCCCACCCTTCCTTGTGGAAGCAAAAAAAGAAAAAGTTTAATAACAAACAGACAATCAAGCTGTCCTCAGCTTTCTGGTTATGAGAGATTTCTTCTTCCAAATGGTTCACAGGATTGCCAGGAAGTGTTATTATTTAATTTGCTAAAAATGAGGAGGGGAGGAATAATTGCAAGGCGTAGCATTTCGATTTAGTTTAGGTTTTGTTCTCAAGACTCTTGGGGAAAGGGAGAAATCTGCTAGCAGGTGGGCACCAAGAGTTTCCAGGACTAGACAAGGTGTTGTGGAAAGATGGGGTTAGACAAGAGGTTCAAGACTGGCGCATCCCTTTCAGGTGTGTAATGTCATTTAGCCATGTGCATTTCAGGATGCTCTCACCAGCAAAGAAACATGAAAAACCAACTACCCCCAGAGCATTCATGCACTGAACCCATGGAAAGTGAGAAAAATCCAGTTCCCATGAACTGAAACAGATGCCTTCACATGGGACTGAGCTATTGTTTCCATGTGACAGAGAGCATCACTTCTCATGTTGGAAAGGCTCGTTCCTTCCCAACGTGTGTGCTGTCCTGACTCTTTCATGATGGTCTGATTTTTCCAGGCTGAGATCTCACAGCCCTTCCTTCTTTTGACCTTTTGTTCCCTAAAAAGATGACTATTCTCTTGTTTGGGTCACTTCAGCAGATCACATGGTTGGAGTCGTTCAATGTATTGTAGCTATGAAAGTATTATTGCCCTTGCTGTCCAGGCCTGGAAGGAAATTCCCCCTGCCAAGAGGCTGAATTGATTTCAAGTAGTGATATATGCTTTCTGATGGCCTTCATCAAGTCCTGTTGTAGGCAACACACCTCCCTAAAGGTCATCAGCTCCCACTGATGTCAAAAAGGAGTGAAACTACCTCAATCTTCCAACCTTGGAGAAGCGCGTGGGCCAGGCCCCAAATCCTAATGACCACAGACATGGCAGAATGCCATGGCCCAAATGGAGGCAGAAGAGCCATTTGAAGGCAGCGTGCCTTCAGAGCATGTCTGGCGACAGGCAGGAAAACCAGCCAGCTCCATCAAGAGGGGACAAAACCAGTCCACGGCCTTTGCAGGAACATTTCTCACACATGAAGACATATAGACACTGACCTCTGTCCCAAGCCTTGATGTAAAACATCTTCTCATGAGGAGCCTGGTTACAAATGGTTGCAACCTGACATGTGATCTCCTTCCTACTCCATCAAATGTTCTTTCTCTGTGCGTGATGAATTCCTTGTGTGTTCCTTCCTCAAGGAAGAGAATCAGCTGCCACCTCTTCCCATCCTGCTCCCTGCTCTTTCTTCTCAGCAGATAGTCTTCTCTTTCCTGTCAGATAGTCCAAGGGAGCCATAGCTCATTAAGCCAAGCTGTCAACTTGAATTTGGCTGTGACATTTGCTACTTTTCCCATTGAAAAAAGGCTCCTTGTATCTGTAAATTCACCTTTTTTTTCCCCCTGGGCTATATTATTAGGTGTAATAAAATACATCATTTTTACCTACTAAGCTGTCCTTGCCTCAGTAATGCAAGGCAGGCAGCCTGCCTGTGTCCCAGCCTTGTAGTTCCTGCATGGTCAAAGGAGAAGTTTATAACTGAGATGATGTGCTGCCATTGTCCCTCCAGATGGGCAGAGAACTTGCAGACAGGTCACAGTGTTCACCCATGTTTCTACTCCTCTCTGTAGGACGATACTTCTTTTCCTTGTCTTCACTACATAGACTCCTTTGGAGTGATAACTGCTGCTTGAGGTCTCTTTGATAACATATCCAGCTCTGAGGTTGGACTAGATGACCTCCACAGGTCCTTTCAAATTTAAATTACTCTATGATTCTAGGCTGGTGTCTGTTAATAGAGTCATGCTCTGGTGTTGCTATGAACTGAGGCAGTATGAAACAAGGATGTGATGCAACCATGCCCCAAACTGATATACATGTCCCATACTGATAACAAATATACATACATATATATATTTGTTGTACTTAAAAGGCTTAGGAATTTAAGCTCTGAGGTTCATTTCAAGGAAGTCATTGCAGCTCTCTCTTGGGGATCAGGATGGGGAGGTGAGAAATGGAAGGACTTACTGTACATTCCTCAAGGCCAGAGAAGCCATGGATTCAAATGCTGATCACCCTGTAGATACCTGGAAAATATTATCACACTAGGTATTCAGGAGGCAGGCAAGGGGCTGTTACTCCTGACCTTGTTTGTTGCAGGAGTTGGAAGGAGATGGATGGACCAGGTAAAAGCTTGCTGATAGCCAAGAGATGATCCTGGGTTATGATCCCACATCACAGACAGTGGGACATCCTAGACATCATGCCCCCTAATCATAGGCAGTTGTCAAGTGGATACTAAGAGATCTCTTCACCTGATTTGAAGCACCTAATGATGGCAGCTAAGAAATCCAACCGCCTGATGTGAATACCAGGGGCTGTTTTGACAAAAGTACTTTCAACATCAAAAAACATTACACAGAGCTAAGTGCTTTAAAATAAAAGACCCCAGGAGAGGATGCTCATCTTATCTAAGGTGGGTACCTGAGTCTGAGCTGGGCCCACTCTGACCATATCACTGGAGAAAATAGTCATGTTCTGAGGTCTTCTCATCATTGCAGAGGGAGTCTGCAAGGACTGATTCAACAGCTAATTTTAAGGCAGAATCATAGAATCATAGAATTGTAGGGGTTGGAAGGGACCTCGAGAGATCATGGGGTCCAACCCCCTGCCAAAGCAGCTCCCCAGCTCATATTGCACAGGGCTGGAATCTCTCCAGAGAAGGAGAGTCCACACCCCCTGGGCAGCCTGGCCCAGGGCTCCCTCACCCTCACTGGGGAAAAGTTCTTCCCCAGGTTGCTGGGGAACCTCCTGGGCTCCAACCTGCAGCCATTGCCCCTTGTCCTGTCCCCACAGACACTGAGAAGGGGCTGGCCATTTCCCCCTGCAGCCCATGCTGAAGATAATTATAAACATTAATTAGGTGCCCCCTTAGTCTTCTCTTCTCCAGGCTGAACAGCCCCAGCTCCCTCAGCCTTTCCTCCCAGGGGAGATGCTCCAGGCCCTTCAGCATCTCCAGAGCCTCCTCTGGACTCTCTCCAGGAGATCCCTGGCTGGTTGATCCCAGGGAGCCCAGAGCTGGACACAACACTCCAGCTGGGGCCTGAGCAGGGCAGAGCAGAGGGGGAGGATCCCCTCCTGGGACCTGCTGCCCACACTCCTCCTGATGCCCCCAGGATCCCATTGTCTCTCTCAGCCCCAGGACACACTGCTGGCTCAAGAGATTTTTAATGTATCTCAATTTCAGAGATTTTAAGGTATCTCTATTTCCTGAAGCACCTGTAGATTTCCCTTTCTCATCTATGGGAAAGCTAGCAGATACTCTCAGGCTTACTGTACTGATACTGGTTTTGGAGGATGCCACAGGGACATCCTTTCTGCTCCTGGGTGTTGCACAGATTGATTCCTGCTTTGAAAGTGCCCAGACACCAGGGAATAAACCCAAACTATTCAGTCATCAGAGTAGGGGTGGGTCAGTGACAAAAATACAGGTCCCAACAAGGAGAAGGAAGCACATTCTGCTTCTTTAGCAAGCCCTAGTCATCCTGTATAAACAAAAATAGGTGATGAGCCCCAAATGTTGGGCCAGAGGAGCGTATAATTGTCTTGTTCAGTTAAACTGTGATGCATACTCACACAGAAGATAGATGATGATGCTTAAACCCAAACATCTTTGGGATGTAAACAACAGCCTGGTTGGAAACTGCAGTCTGTGTTGGTGTATACAAGGGAATGGAAGGTGCAGGATGGGACTCAGTGGGGATAAAGAAAACTTCTGAAGATTTTTCACTCATTTCAAACAGGAAATGTCATCAGGAGGCAGTGCTTCTGCTTCAAAGCTCAATCTAGGCATCGTTTTGGGAAGACTCCATAATTCTGCAATATGTTCATTTTTTTTGTTCCAAGCTGATCGCAAATGAAGTCCTTTGAGACTTCTACTGTTAACCACATTAACCCATTTCAGTTCAAGGGACTGGTTCCAATCCCTTCCCCCAGTCAAAGAAATAATCTGTTTTCATTTGAACCTAATTTTTATTTTTTATTTTTATTTTTAAATTTTATTTTCATTTTTATATTTTATTTTTATTTCTATTTTTATTTTTTATTTTTTATTTTTATTTTTATTTTTATTTTCATGTTACTTTTTATTTCTATTTTTATTTTTTATTTTCATGTTAATTTTTATTTCTATTTTTTATTTTTATTTTCTATTTCTATTTTTATTTTATTTTCATTTTTATTTTTATTTCTATTTCTATTTTTATTTTTTATTTTCATGTTAATTTTTATTTTATTTTTATTTTTATTTTTTTTTTTTTACTTTCATGTTAATCTTTATTTTTATTTTTTATTTTTATTTTTTATTTTTAAAATTTTTTTAAATTTTCATTTTAATTTTTATTTTCATTTTTATTTTATTTTCATTTTTATTTTTGTAATTTTCATTTTCTTTATTCTTTCTTTTTTAAATTTAAATTTAAATTTAAATTTTCATTTTCATTTTTATTTTCATTTTCATTTTCATTTTTTTTAGCTTTGGCAGCCAAACAAACAGAACAATCATCCCTGTTTGCACAGCATCATTATACAGACACCTTCTTTCTGCCACATCCCTAAATTTTAAGCGCTTCACTTTGCAGCTCTGGTGTTGGTGAGGGTTGGTTTTTTTTGTGAAGGCAGGTGTTTAACACAACTGGGATGGCTTTTGGCTCCCCACAACAAGCCTTTGTCTCACAAGACCCACCTGTGACTCTGCCCAGCCCTGTTTCACACAAGGAAAGAGCAGGAAGCCTCCCAAACGTGGCGTTCGTCCCAAGATTTATGTAACAAATTAATTTCCCCTTTTGAGCTCTGGTGAAAGATTTGTGAGCCTGAGAAAGTGTTTATGAAATCCAGGCGGTTTAACTTCCCCTTGTGACAGAATTAATCAAGGAGGTATGGCAATTCAAAGAGCAGGAGGGCAGAGCCCAGAGCGGTGCCAATGGAAAGCATGTGGGGCTTTGGGAAAATAATTCACTCCTTATAAAGGAGTATGTCCTCCTTTTGTCATGTGGGGGTTGAAACTGACTCCCTTCCCTTTATCCTCCATTTAACCCAAACCAAAAAGAAGTGGAAAAGCCTCCCTGTTACCCACTCAAATGAAAATAAAACTGGCTGGGGGAGGGGGTGTCATCGTTTTGGCTAGCAGCAGAATGAACCTGAGGCATCCTCTCTGAGCTTCCCCCCTTTCCCCAACAGCCTCCCCCAGGTTTTCAGGGATTGTAGTTGCTTTCAAGCAGAACCTGGGCCAATTTGTTCAGTTCCATATTAATCTGGTCAAGTCCTGGGCAGGACTGGATTGCACTTCAAAGAAACCTGGGTTGGGCCTGGAGTGAATCCAGGATGAATTTCTGAGCAGGCACGACACAACAGCAGGCCAAGTTTCAAATTAACTGGTTTTTATCATGGGCATTTCTTCCTCTCCATCCCCCCACCTCCCCTTCTTAATTTTTTCTTTTGTTTTTTACCACTTAATTTTGCATTTATTCTGAATTTCAGTACTCAAGAGCAAGACCCTTCCTGCCAGTAGCAGTGAGGGCCAGAGCGCTCTCACCTCTGCTTCTCCATCTGTGAAGGAAATAAAATGACAATTTTTAGCTTTGGCTACAGGCTTGTTTCTCATGCTGGAATGCAGCTGGCTTTACAGAGGGCATGCAGACACTGACTGCAGAGCAATACCATGGAGAAGAGAAAGCTTCTGACTGAATCCTGCAGAGACTGGTTGTCGTGGTTTCCCCCCCAGCTGTGGGCCGAGATCCACGCAGCTGCCTGCTCCTTAAAGTAAAAGAGCAGGGGAAGAGGGAAAAAGGGGGAAACAAGGGAAGGGAAAAGGAAGGGGAAATAACTCCAAACCCAAGAAACTAAGAGGCCCGTGGGTTGGGATAAGGAGAGTTTACTGAGAGAACAGAAAGATCAAATATCCCAATGCTAACAGGACTTGAGAGCAAAAGAAGATGAAACTCTTGATCCCCAATGCAGTTTCTCCCCGACCCACACAACTCAGGTACCACCCAGAGCTGTCCCGGAACCCGACCGTCCCCCCAAGCAGCACGCGTCCCGCCACCGCCCCTCTTCTTCCTCCCCTCAGCCCCCCGTTCTCCTGGGCAGGACGTCATTGCCATGGAATACTCTCTTTGGCCCATCTGGGTCACCTGTCCTGGCTTCGCCCCTCCTTTCTCCTGAATAGAGAGATACGAAGAAGCTGAGAAAGTCCTTGACTGTCTGACTGCAACTAAGAACATCAGGGTGTTCTCAGCACTGCTTTCATTGTAACTCCCAAACACAGCATCCCATCAGCTGCTGCAAATGGAGTTAACTCTATCCTGACTGAAACCAGGACACTGGTGTTCACACCAGAACAACGAAAGAGCCTGGCTATGTTTGCATCATCTGCCAGAGCATCTTTCTTTGTAGATTTTAGCTATCTTCTGAAACCACGTGGAGAGTCAGGACCCAGCAGACATGGCTAGGAGGTGACAAGATGTGTCCCTGACTCCCCTTAACTTAGACATAGTCCACAGTCCACACCGCCCCTGGGTGTGTTTAAAAAAAGGGGTAGATGAGGTGCTCAGGGATATGGTTTAGCTTCGGATGGGAATGGTTGGACTTGATCTTAAAGGTCTTTCCCAACCTTGTGATTCTGTGTTTCTGTGATCCAGATTTTCAGACAAATTTGGGTGGCTAGAAGGGGTCTCTTTGTGGTCCCCAGAGCAAACTTTTTGAGATACTCTGCCCCTGGACTACGGGCAGTGCCAAGGAAAATGGAGTCTTCTGGCTCTCTTTATTTCTTTTGCCCTCCTCATTCCCAAGTTTTTCAGTACCAGGACCCTTCCCAATGAAGGAACATTTTGTGATACCTTCCCAATGAAGGTACATTTTGTGATACCTTCCCAATGAAGGTACATTTTGTGATACTTGGGATCTGTGACCCCAATGGTACATGAGCAGTGTCACCTATGTGTGTCACTAGTCTCCAGGGGTGAGGCTTGCTTTCAGCAGAAGCCCTGGGTTATGTTTTTAAAGCTCCATAATTATTTATCACACCCTGACTCCCATTCCTAGTAAAGTGATTGACCTTTTCTCTTCCATGTGCTCAAGCTGCTGAACCGTATCGCCCGGTGAGCCTGCTTTGTGTGGATGCTATTAGTACACTCAGCGCTCCTTCCCTACACCCAGACCTGCAATTGCCCTCTTGGAGTCATAAAGGAATTCAGAATCAAGTGATTATTGCTGGAGTTTCAAATAACCCCCTTTTTTCAAGACGGTTGTTCCTCTCCGGACTAATCAGTTCCACAAGTGCAATAAATTGGACAAGGGCTGCATAGTGGGAGCTGAAGGAAAGCCAAGGTTTGCAAGCTAAACTGGAGCCTCTAGCTCCATTTGTTACTCCAGGGGAGGAGTGGTTTGGGCTCTCAGGGGGAAATTTTAATTGATCATGTTTCACCTTCCTTCTCTGAGTCCCCCTTTCCTTCCTGTTCCAACTTTCTCTCCTTTCTTTCCCCATTATCAATCTTTTTTTGTTTGTTTGCTTTCAAAAGTATTTTCCTTGGTTCCTGAGAAACTAGGAAACAGGAAACAAGGTTCCTGTGCTCCTCAGCCCTTTGAGCACGTGAGATGAGATGGACAAGGATAGATATCAACCATGACAGGAACCTGAATACTCCTGGCTTTAGTCTTGATCTTCAGGCACGCCACCAACTGAAATAAAACACCTTGATGCAGGACTTAGGGGAGACACCTTTGTGCAGCAGAATAAAACAGGCAAGATGCCTCAGGTTGTCTCAAATAGTACTAGACCCTTCATTTAGGCAAGGGAGACCAGCCCATCTGGGTTATCATCCTTTTGGCTTTGCTCTGTAGAGCAATTAATATTACTCCAGGGTGAGGAGGAACTTTGGGTGGTTGGATGGTGTGACTCAGGGAATATGGGGAAGAAATGTGGGGAAGAAATGGCCTCAAGTTGGAACACAGGATTTGGGGAAGAACTTCTTCCTGGTTGAGGGTGAGGGAGCCCTGGGCCAGGCTGCCCAGGGGGTGTGGAGTATCCTTCTCTGGAGAGATTCCAGCCCCTGTCCTAGGGACCCTGTTTTGGCAGAGGGTTGGACCCCATGGGCTCTGGAGGTCCCTTCCAAGCCCTACAGTTCTGTGATTCTGTGAAATTGCCCAGAGAAGCTGAGTGGAAAAAAAGTGGTGTTGGGAGTTCAGAGGTGGGCATTGCCTATGGAGGAAAACTGGGAAGTACCAGTAAAGATTAGGAGAGAGTAGGCTGAAATGCCTTAATGAACTGGGGAAAGAAGTGAATAAGGAAAAGAGTGAAAGCAGAGAAGCCTGGAAAAGCAATTAGAATAAGGAGAAATCTAGTAGAATGGGTAGAAGGGATGAGTGAGAGGAATGTGTTTATCCAATTGACAGAGACCTGGCTCTCTGTGGTTACCCTATCTGTAACAGGACAAGTTCCTATGGCTCCAGGGAGGAAGGAGAGGTGGCTGCCTTGACATGCCAGATTAAAAATGTTGCTGCTCTGGATGCCATAGATAGCTGTTCAATTAATTGGAGGGGGCAAGAAAACAAGCTCATCAGAACGCCCCAAGGGTGTCTCCAGCAGCAGGAGTGTGGACAGGCTGATGGTGATCTTCCAAACATCTTCCCTGGCCACAAAAGTCTGGGTTTGCAGGACTCTATCCTTATCCCTACTCTTTCAACAGAGGCATCAAATGGAAATTGGGACAGACCCAAACACCTTTTTTTGGGGTGTTTTTTTTTGCATGTTGGTGCATTAAATGAGAGCACATGTCTCCCAAGGTGTCTAAAACCAGGACTTGGAGACAATGGGCAGAATTGTACTATGATTTGGTTCATTGCTGTGGATTTAATGCACTGGAAAGAATGTTTTGGGATATTTTTTCCTTATGTTCCTTTTCCGTGACAGAAGCATCTCACTTTGACCCCTGGATGAGCACGTCATCACCTCCTCTCCAGGAACCTGCTTGATAATTAAAGTACATCCTTCTAAGAGGTGCTGACTCAGCAGCCCCATGCTCTAGCAGACCAGTAGAGTTTTCCTAAATGACTCCGGCATGAGGAGTTGTGGTGGTTGAATTCAGTTCTGTATCATTGAGGGAAAGATCACAGAATCAGACTGGTTTGGGTTGGAAGGGACCTTAAAGCCCACCTAGCCTAACCATATATCATGGGCAGGGACAGCCCAGTGTGCCCCAAGCCCCATCCAACCCGGCCTTGAACCCTGCCAGGGATCCCAGGGCAGCCCCAGCTTCTCTGGACACCCTGTGCCAGGGCCTCCCCACCCTCCCCAGGAAGGATTTCTACCAAGCTCATTTCTGCTATGACAACTTCACCACTTTACAGCCTCAGGAAGATGTGATTGCCTGGATGGCCTGAATTACTCTATCCTGTTGACCCCAGAAAAGAGCAGACCAGAAGCACTAGAACCCCCACATGGCAGATGAGGTGATGAGGAGCATCCCCATATGTCAAAAATGAGAGTTTGGTGGGTTTCCTACTCCCAGCTGTGTACATCATGATCCCTCCCCAGGAACTGCTTTGTCTGTGGATTTAGGAAACCTGTGGGTTGGAGACTTTATTTTGTCAGCAGGGTTACCTACCTCCTGGGGGAGCTGGTGGTGCACAGGGAAGAGACAAGGATGCCAGGCAAGATCTCACCCGTGTCTTGGTGTCTTGTACAACAGTGTTAAGCCTTCAGGGTCACCCCTTGAGGGACCAGTTTTTGTCTGCTCATCTTCTGCAAGTGGAAATAAAATTTCCCAGCTCACTGTAATGGGAAATTGGTCCCTTCTTCCACTGATGTTGGAGGGCCCAGGAGATGCTGAGAGGGCTGGAGCAGCTCCCCTGCGGAGAGAGGCTGAGGGAGCTGGGCTGGCTCAGCCTGGAGAAGAGAAGGCTGCTTCTGGGGGGACCTCATTGCAGCCTGCCCGTCCCTGAAGGGACCCGAGGAGCAGGAGGGGAATCAGCTCTTGGGAAGGGCAGAGCCTGGCAGGACAAGGGGGCTGGAGTGAAGCTGGAGGAGGGAAGGGGGAGAGGAGAGCTTGGGGGGAAGTTCTGTGCAGAGAGAGTGGGGAGGGGCTGGCAGGGGCTGCCCAGAGAGGGGGTGGGTGCCCCTGTGTCTGGGGGTGTTGAAGGCCAGGTTGGCTGGGGCCCTGGGCAACCTTGTGTAGCTCCAGGCCTGGAGGTTGGTGGCCCTGCCTGTGGCAGGGGGTTGGAGCTCTGGGACCCTTGGGCTCCCTCCCAACTCAGACCAGTCTATGATTCTATGATATTCATGGCTGCAAGTGTGCTGGGTGGAGAAAAAGTATACAGAATGGTAAATGTGTAGCTAGGGGTATTATGCAGCAAGATATCCAGAATGTTTTGCTTCATGTGGGTACTTTTAATGTTAATTTGTGTTTGTTTGTTGTTTTTTTTTTTTAATTTGCTTTTTTAAAGTTTCTTTTTTGTCTGAATGTATATGGAGAATGCACCCTAGAAATAAGTATCTACCTGTTATCAACCCTTATTGTCTCCTGTGATTGCAGTGATGTTTGTGCCAAAGTATTAAGGGAAAAAATGTTGATTTCTGGGTCAATTCAGAGAAGCCTGGATGTGTACCATAGGGACCCTACCATAGTTATACTCAAACTTGACTGATTTGTATTTTTTTTTAACTGCTGTATGACTAGAATTGCCTGTAGAGAATGATGTCAGCCCTTGGAACGGGAGAAGCCATTTCTCAGAGGGTCCCAACTCCCAAAGAAATTTGTTCATTTTATGAATGAGTGGAAATGTTCAGTGCTTTCCCCATCAAGCCAGATTTTGAAAGATTTTTGGCTTCTTGTGGAGATGAGAGCAGCCACTTCAAGTCATGCTCTGCTCAATGCATTCACTCTTTGCTCTGTCACTTTCCTTCAAGCAAAACATATTTCTGGAACAGCTGTTCTATATTACAGATGTTGCCTGGACAGGTCTTCATCTATATGCAGAGCTTAGGCTGTTCTCTGAGAACTCGTGTGTGTCTGAAGTAACGTTACTGAGCCTGGAGAGAAGCAGCCTGAGAGGGGATCTGCTCCCTGGTTCTCCAGAGCTGAAGGGTGGGAGCCAGGGGGCCATGGGCAGCCTCTTCTCAGGGTCTGTGGGGACAGGCCAAGGGGCGCTGGGCTCAAGTTGAAGCCCAGGGAGTTGCGCCCCAATGTGGGGAAGAACTTGGTGAGGGTGAGGGAGCCCTGGGCCAGGCTGCCCAGGGGGTGTGGAGTCTCCTTCTCTGGAGAGATCCCAGCCCCTGTCCTAGGGACCCTGCTTTGGCAGGGGGTTGCACCCCAGGGGCTCTGGGGGGCCCTTCCCACCCCTGTGACTCTCTGATTCAGTGGGATCTGGGAGTTGTCCCACATTCCCTCATGCTCCCAGAGATGTGTTTTCCAGGGTCTCCTGAACCACTGGGAGAAGGTCCTGCTCTGCTCCATGGTCCATCCTTGAGTCAATTTGGGTTTGATTCCCAGGCTGCCCAGGGGGTGTGGAGTCTCCTTCTCTGGAGAGATCCCAGCCCCTGTCCTAGGGACCCTGCTTTGGCAGGGGCTTGGACCCCAGGGGCTCTGGGGGCCCTTCCAACCCCTAAAGCTCTGTGAGTTTGTGATTCTGTGATTCATCCGAGTTGATTAGGGTTGTCATGGTTTAATGCTGGCCAGCATCTCAGCACCACACAGCCTCACTTCCCTCCAAAGGGGTGGAGGAGACAACCAGAAGGTTAGAAATGAGAGAAATCATGTTTTGAGATAAAGACAGTTTAATAGGTAAATCACAGACTCACAGAATTACAGGGGTGGGAAGGGCCCCCAGAGCCCCTGGGGTCCAACCCCCTGCCAAAGCAGGGTCCCTAGGACAGGGGCTGGGATCTCTCCAGAGAAGGAGACTCCACACCCCCTGGGCAGCCTGGCCCAGGGCTCCCTCTCCCTCACGGCAACAAGTTCTTCCCCGCATTGGGGCGCAACTCCCTGGGCTCCAACTTGAGCCCAGCGCCCCTTGGCCTGTCCCCACAGACCCTGAGAAGAGGCTGCCCATGGCCCCCTGGCTCCCACCCTTCAGCTCTGGAGAACCAGGGAGCAGATCCCCTCTCAGGCTGCTTCTCTCCAGGCTCAACAGCCCCAGCTCCCTCAGCCTTTCCTCCCAGGGGAGATGCTCCAGGCCCTTCAGCATCTCCCTGTCCCTCCTCTGGACTCTCTCCAGGAGATCCCTGGCTGGTTGATCCCAGGGAGCCCAGAGCTGGACACAACACTCCAGCTGGGGCCTGAGCAGGGCAGAGCAGAGTGGGAGAGGGCAGAGTAGAGGGGGAAAAAGCCATCACTCAAGGAAAGCAAGACAAGGAATGAATCTACCACTTCCCATTGCAGGCAGGTGTCCAGCCATCCCCAGGATAGCAGGGCTCCATTGTGTGTAACAGGACAAATGTCATCACTCCAAACATCCTCCCCTTCTTTCTTCTTCCTGTAGCTTTACATGTTGAGCATGACATCATGTGGTATGGAATATCCCTTTGGTCAGCTGGTGTCAGCTATCCCCTGGGTCCCTTCCCTACTCCTTGTGCACCCCCAGCCTACTCACTGGTGGGGTTGTGTGAGGAGCAGAAAAGGCCTTGGCTCTGTGTAAGCACTGCTCAGCAGTGACAAAAACGTCTCTGTGTTATCAATGCTGTGCTCAGCACAAACCCAAACCACAGGCCCATACCAGCTACCATGAAGAAAATTAACTCTATCCCAGCCAAAACCCAGCACAATCCTCCCTGAACCAGTCATATTAAAACTTCAATGGGCCCCCACAGGTAAAATGATGCTATTCAATATGAAGGAATGTATCCAAGGCTGATGTTTATTCTTCTAGGTTTCTGATTGAATGGATGTCTTGACGTGGTGGAAGACACTTTCAAAATGCAGCATTCTGAAGTTAGAGGCAATAAAAAGACTTAAAATACAGAATCACAGGGTTGGAAAAGACCTTTAAGACCATCAAGTCCAACTGTTCCCATCCTGTGCTAAACCATATCTCTGAGTACCTCATCTACCCTTTTTTTTTTAAACACATCCAGGGATGGTGACTCAACAACCTCCCTGGGCAACCTGTTCCAGGCCCTGACAACTCTTTCAGTAAAAAAAAGTGGTTTTCAGTAGTTTCTTAACAATACTGGCAGGACAGAGGCTTAGCTGGTTGCTAAGACTTAATGGGCAGTCATTACAATCTCATCAAGAGTTTAAATATTAACGCTCACTTATTGCAAGAGCAGGGTTGATGGGAGGGAGTCAATAGCACCAGTCAAAACAGGTCAAATGCTGAATACTTCTCATGCAGTGGCAATAAAAAAAGCACTCTGTGGATGAGAATCCTGTTCTCATCAATTATTTTATGAATAACAGATGAACCGGTAGAGATCTTGATATGCTGTCTGACAGTTTGGCAATGGGGAAAGAGATTAAACCTCCAAATAAATAGTCTATCTTTGCTTGGTTGGGTATATATGTCTATTTCAGATAAAGGATCATTTCTAATGGTTGGTAGTTGTCACAGACACTGTGTGACCAGATCTTTATTTATATGCAGAGCCCGGCACTTGTGCTGTCTATGAAGAGCTTTGGGAAGATGATGGGAGCTGATGACAGCAGCCATCAAGTAATTCAAGGATCCTCCAGGCTGTGATTAAATCAGTGATTATTTTAACAAATCTGTGGTCACCTCGGACCTTGCAGCTGTCATTGTGCTGCTCGTCTTGATGGATCAAAGTCACTGTGACAGGGAATGGAGAGATGGACTCGGTGCTTAGAGAATTATAATTGACTGTGGCTTCATATGGGGGATTTTCTCTGCCAGCACCCGACCCCCCTCTCAGCACAGAACCTCTTCCTGACACCCAGCCTAAACCTCCCCTGGGGCAGCTTCACCCCGTCCCCTCGGGCTCTGTCCCTGCTCCCCAAAGAGAGGAGAAGGATCAGCGCTGCCCCCTCGCTCCCCACAGCCCAGGGTGAGGTCTCCCCTCGGCCTCCTCTCCTCCAGGGCCTCCTCAACCCCTTCAGCCTCTCCTCAGGAGCCTTCCCCTCCAGCCCTTCCCCATCCTCACTGCCAGACACTCTCCCACAGTTTCCTGTCCCTCTTGTCCTGTGGCACCCAAACCTGCCCCAGGACTGGAGGTGAGGCCGCCCCATGGCTGGCAGGGACCTGTGAGGCCCACTGAGGCCCAGGCCCAGCTCCACACAGGCCCAGCCCAGCCTGTCTTGATGGATCAAAGTCACTGTGACAGGGAATGGAGAGATGGACTCGGTGCTTAGAGAATTATAATTGACTGTGGCTTCATATGGGGGATTTTCTCTGCTATCCTCAATGACTGAAGACTTGGATGCAAAGCAAAGGCCTTCTCCAGCCCTCCAGAAGAGGGTGTGGGACAAGACTGCCTGAGATGTATTGCAAAATTTAAGTACACCACCGAAACACTTCACTTTCCCTGATATGTTCTTAATTGCTTTGGTGTCATAGAATCCTAGAATACTTGAATCTCTTGAGCTGGCAGGGACCTGTGGGGCCCATCAAGTCCCAGGCCCAGCTCCACACAGGCCCAGCCCAGCCCGAGCGGGGCACTGAGCCCATCACCCAGACACTTCCTGCCCTCAGCCCAGCTCGGGGCTGGGACCCCTTCCCTGGGGAGCCTGTGCCAGCACCCAACCCCCCTCTCAGCACAGAACCTCTTCCTGACACCCAGCCTAAACCTCCCCTGGGGCAGCTTCACGCCGTCCCCTCGGGCTCTGTCCCTGTTCTAGTGGCTTGTTCACTATTAATTAATATATCTGTAATCACAAGAAAAGAGGAATTGCTATAAAAATGCAAAATAATAGGATGAGAAACTGGGAAAGAATAAAAATAAATAAAAATCACCATCACTTCATTTGGAAGAAACCTTTCCTATGTTCTTCTCTTAGGAGAGTAATTCTCATTCCTACTTTCCTGGCCATCTAGAAGCCTAATCAAATGTTCTAGGCTCTATTCAGAGGCAGTGAGGGAATATGTACCCATAGCTCCTGTGTTGTGCTCCCTGCCCAGTGCTCTGCTTACACAGGGGTAATATTCTTTAACATTTACAAAGGCTGCCCTTTAGTCTGACCAGGGGGTGGGAGTCAGATAAGTCCATGCAGGCTTCAGGTCCACAGCCCTGGGATGCAGTTTCTCTGTATTGATTTGGGTCAAATGCATTTAATTTTTATTATTTTTTTTTTACTTTTTCCTAGAAAAACTCACTGAGGGATGAAGTTGGTGCTTGTTTATTAGCAGCAAACCCACTCCAGGCTCACAGTTCCTCACATGGTTGCTTGATTCTCTTTATTGCTCCCCTGAGAAGACAGAATATGGGGCTTTGCAACCAGCTCTCCTTCTGTAGCACAGCATGGAGGAGAAGCCAAGAAGCTGCATTGCAGTCAGGAGTGTGTGTACGTGCCTGGAAATGGTTCTACCTTAAGGTGGAGACCTCTCTCATCTTAGTTTCTGGTGAAATGTCTTCATCCATACAGAATCACAGAATCACAGAGCTGTAGGGGTTGGAAGGGCCCCCCAGAGCCCCTGGGGTGCAACCCCCTGCCAAAGCAGGGTCCCTAGGACAGGGGCTGGGATCTCTCCAGAGAAGGAGACTCCACACCCCCTGGGCAGCCTGGGAATCAAACCCAAATTGACTCAAGGATGGACCATGGAGCAGAGCAGGACCTTCTCCCAGTGGTTCAGAAGACCCTGGAAAACACATCTCTGGGAGCATGAGGGAATGTGGGACAACTCCCAGATCCCACTGAATCACAGAGTCACAGGGGTGGGAAGGGCCCCCCAGAGCCCCTGGGGTGCAACCCCCTGCCAAAGCAGGGTCCCTAGGACAGGGGCTGGGATCTCTCCAGAGAAGGAGACTCCACACCCCCTGGGCAGCCTGGCCCAGGGCTCCCTCACCCTCACCAAGTTCTTCCCCACATTGGGGCGCAACTCCCTGGGCTCCAACTTGAGCCCAGCGCCCCTTGGCCTGTCCCCACAGACCCTGAGAAGAGGCTGCCCATGGCCCCCTGGCTCCCACCCTTCAGCTCTGGAGAACCAGGGAGCAGATCCCCTCTCAGGCTGCTTCTCTCCAGGCTCAACAGCCCCAGCTCCCTCAGCCTTTCCTCCCAGGGGAGATGCTCCAGGCCCTTCAGCATCTCCAGAGCCTCCTCTGGACTCTCTCCAGGAGATCCCTGGCTGGTTGATCCCAGGGAGCCCAGAGCTGGACACAACACTCCATCTGGGGCCTTACCATGCCTAAGCCTTCTTCTGCATGCACCCAGGGACATCCTACTAGATGTGTCTCCAAGAATGTCACCTGTTTTTGCAGGTAGTAAGAAAATGATGGGAGGGGAACCTGCCACTCAGCAGAGCAAAAAGCAAGGACCTCTTCCTGCTCCTTCCTTTTCATCCCTTTAAATGCTGTGCAAGGTCATGTCCCAAACTCTCTCTTGAGCAGTTTTGCAGCCTCTTCCAGGCAGTGGTCCTGCAAGCTTGGTCCCTGGCTTTGCTGGTGCATGCATATAACTTCCTCGACCCAGTAGAACTTCTCCAGATTTACACCAGTCAGGCAGCTGGTGAAATGGCTGCTCCTGAACACAGCGAGGAACTGGCTCAGGAGAGCAGATTTGCTGCAAAAGCTGCTGCCTGTGAGACTTCCAACCTGCTGAGAAAATGAGCAACTTGACCTCCCACAGGCAGACACCTGCTCTTGGAAGGACTTTTTAGGTTGACTTCACCCTGCAATCATTATAATGGCCCACAGTGACAAGGGAGGATCGCACTCATCAGCTGTGTCCTGCTCAGAAGAGCTTTTGAGGCTTCATTCCTGTGGACCAGAAAGTCTTCTGCCTTAACATTCCTCTTTGGGAGCAATGCTGATCTGGGCTGAGTGCTGGTGCTGCTGTTTGGAGGGATAGCCGTGGTTTTATGACAGTGGTGATGCAGAAAGGTCTAAGTTGTTGCACCATTGTTGGTCCTGCTCTGTTTTGAAACGGACTGCTGGAGGTCTTTTCTTCTTGCCAAGCACCTTATTTATGGGATAAAAAATTAAATACCTCAGAAACAGCTTGAAACAAAAGAAATTATCACAGTTGTGGGTTCCTCAGGAGAGGGGGAGCCTCAGCAGGGAGGCGGTGGGAAAACACTCCCCAAGTCTGATGATGGAAGGGAAGTAGTGGGTTATTTTCTTTCTGAAGTCAGCAGCTGCTGAAATAACCATAAATTATTAGCCCCTGCCATTTTCCTGGTCCCATGGTCTAATCAGCAAAGTCTAATCAGCCCATCTGATGTGTCTGACTGTCTTTCAGGCGATGGGGTGGGGGTGACATGATGTTTTCTGTACACTGAGTCACTGAGGGAACTGGGACCAAAGTTTTCCACTGGAGATATGGAGACTGCAGCAATGAAAAACCTGAGTATGGCACCTGAGGCTGAGAGAGGTGGTTACTGGAGTTCCTTTTCCTCCTGTCTGTTGGTCCTGTGTCTCTGGCTTCTTCACTGCCCTCTATCAGTCACCACTATTCTGCAAAATTATTTATTTGGATTAATATAATTTTAGTCTATTTTCACCTTGGGCAAGCAAACACTTAAAACTACACAGGCTATATAGAAATACATGGAATACACACTGCTGCAAAGTTATGAAGTGTCCTGCTCTAGGAAAGATCCCAAAGAAGAGAAAAGTTGAATCAAAAGTACAAGATGAAGGGCTGGTTCGTACAGAAAGAATTATCTGGGAATGAGCAATGGTATTGGTCTTTAAATATCTAGGAGGAGATGGAAGGAACAAATCGTTACTCATGCCTCCTGGTAGGTGATGGTCCAAAGCAGCAGTGGACAGGAGAGGAGGCAGAGTCCAGGAAATGCTTCCCAGCAATGAATAGGTGAAAGTTTAAACTGTTTAGCTGGGAAAACAGAAACCTCCATCCCTGGAGGCTTTCATGACCATGTTAGAGAAATGAAAGGGGAATATAAGGTAGAAGACAGTGGATTATATCACACAGAATCACAAGGTTGGAAAAGACCTTTAAGATCATCAAGTCCAACCTTTCCCATCCTATGCTAAACCATCTCCCTAAGTACCTCATCTACCCTTTTTTTAAACACACCCAGGGAAGGTGACTCAACTGCCACGAGAGATTATGAGATGCCCTGTCACCACTACCATGCACAATTCACTCAACCAGATCACACCTACCCTCGGTGGAGCAAGACAAGAGCTACAGTGACCAAGAGGATAGGTAATACATTTCTCCATGAAGACAGGCTAAAATAGTCTGTGCCTCCTTAATCTGGAGAGGAGGGAAGGGCCATGCAGTCCAGGTTTCCAGCATCATGAAGGCAGTGGCTGGGGTGAAAGGAGAACTGTTGAGAAACACTTAAATCTTGTCTGTTTATTGTCCCCCTCCTCTCTTTTTCTTTTGTTTTTTCCCTTTTTTTTTTTGCAACAGTTGGCCAAAAGAAATCTGTTGTAGGCTGAGATTCTTTTCCTTAGGCAGGAGAGAGCAAAATGTACTTCTCTTGCTTTTAATTGTTTTCTGTCTCATGAGGAGCCTTTGTTTTATGGTGGAACAGCAGCCTCTGCTGTGGAGCTGACATTTGAGAAGTTCTGGAAGTTTGGGGCTTTTTTTTTCTTGGCTTTTTTTTATTACAAGGAACAAAAATCTCTTCATGCACATTCCTGGCAACAGGATATTCTGTCTTAGCACCAGATATGCCAGCTATTGACTTCATCAGCCGTGATTAAATGCCAGATGGACCAGGCTCCACGAGCTGGTTGTTCTGCTGGAGAACTCAAGTTGCAAATGTGTTTTCAGCTGGAAAAGTGGCTTAGGTTAACCCAAGTTTGGGATTTTTGGTGGCAGAAATGCAAAAAGCAGAACACCATCATTTTAACCCTCCTCTTCTGCTATAATTTCCCAATGACAGTCTTGGAAAAATCCCTGAAGAAACCTGAAATGAATCATGACATTTGGGACCATTGTAAACCAAAAGTACGTTTCTGTGGAGGTCTGCAAAACAAGGTGATGATTGAGGTGGAAAAAAACATCTGAATGCCACTTCTGTTACCATCTACCTGTCACCTCTGGAAACTAAACCTCTCCTGAGGCAGTAGCTGTCTGCTGCATAGGGTGACACAGTACACACAGGCATGATGCTGCACCAACAGCAACTGTGGTCCTCACCAGGTATTTGCTCACTCATTTGGCCATAGCAGAAACTCCTGCCTGGACTCCTGGGATGGCCACAGGCAGGAACAGGTTGTGTCTATTGTGGGAGCTCCACCGAAGTGGGTTGAAGAAGTACTTCCAAGTTGGGTGCAGATTGTTGGTCATTCAATGGAGGAAGCAGCTAATGGAGAGAAGAAACAGATCATACTGCCTTGGAGAAAGATCACAGGGGCTGAGATATCCCAACATCATTGCTGTATCTGTGGGCTTGGAGGGAGATGAGGCAAAAGAAGCTGCTGAACAGCCTGTTTTCCTGGTGCATAGCATGTTGTGTGCCTTCATTGGCAGTTAGCATGTGCTGATGATTTAGTGGAATGAACATCTGAACTTGTGGCTGGTGCAGTCTTTGATAGGGACTCTTTGAGCCTCCTACACCAGGCAACACAGAGCTTTTTACACTTCTCTTGTTTTCCCTGCCTTAAAAATCTGTTTGCTTCCCCAGCATCCCGTGAATCCCCCTTCCTGTGCCTTGGGACACAGCCTGGGATCTCAGAACAAAGCTCACCACTCCAAGAAGTCACGCCGTCCCTCCTAGGGTGCTGCAAAACCCAGACCACTGGCCTGTTGGGTGGTAGGGCTTCCAGGCCCTGCTGTTGTGCCTGGGATGGGATCCAAACCCTGGAGGGGTATGCCTGTTTTCAAGTGAATCCCTTTGAGACTGTGCAGTTCTCCCTTCAGCCTTCCTTTCTTTATTTTTTCCCCCCTCTGTTTCAATTATTTCCCTCTTTGAGAGAACAATATTCGTCTGGGCATAGGCAATTGATAGCTTGCAGAGCTGAAGGGAGATGAGCAGAGCCTTAAAATCCACGTGGGTGGCTTTCAGTCAGAGCAAAACGAAAGAGGAGGGGTACTTGAGTGGTCTCCCCTCTCCCCCTGATGACATTGCTCGTCGTCACGTGGTGTGATGTCTGAAGGCAAATAAATAAGATGAATGTCAAGGCAGAAGGAAGCTCTGAGGGCAAAGCTGGGTTCCTCCTCCTTCACAGCCTTGCTTTGGAGGCAGCCTGAGAGTGGTAGCTCACTGGAGGGAAGACATGAAGCACGGGGTGCAGGATGAACAAATAGATGCAGATAGTAATGTGATGAGCATTCACAGGATGGATGCAGCTGGATGGGGTGGAGGATATGGTGCTCCTGGTGTGGAAGGTTCCCAGGGCCACCCTACTGCAGAAGAAGAGCTGAGCCCTGGGAAACTCTAAACAAACAGGCAAGTGCAAATTCATCACTCTTTCAGACAGTGAAAGCCAGAATGGAGAGGAACATGTACCAAAAACCCGGTGTGGCAGTAGGCTGTGAGTGGTCTGGCGTGTGGTTAGCTCTGATGTGGCTGCAAGCTTCTCTGATGGGGCTGCACCTTGCCCATTGCCCGTGCAGAAGCCAGGTAGCATGGCACAGCTGGTGATGGGAGCGTGTTCCAGCACCCTGGCTCTGCACCATCCGTTTACTTTGCAAGTCCCTGCAGTAACCTCTTTGTCTCTACGGAGAGATGGTTTGTGAGTCAGTGAGACAACATGGTGATGGAGCTGGCTATGGAAACCCTACCTTGTACGTAGATCTTGTGGGGCATTGCTGGGGTTTGAGACAGCTCTGGGGACATTGCTAGGAAGAGGAGGGTGAAGAGCTACGACCCAAGATGTGCTTCATGGTTTTTCATTAAGTTCCCTATCCCTCTGCCCATGAGAAATGTGGGCATCCAGTGCTACTTGTTGGTCCTTCTCCCCCTCCGTGAAGGAGGTGTGTGAGCTGCACCACTGTCTTTTTCTGAACCTAATCAGTACCACTGCTGTAATAAATCCCATCCACCCAGGACATAAATTCAGCTGGCATGTGCATTCACCACAGAGGCTTCAACAGCTTCCTGCAGGGCCTGTGCTTTCCCAAAGCTTGGCAGCTTTTCCTCCTATCAGTTACTGTGTCCTATAGGATGGACCACCCAGAAACTCTCCTGCTATTGTTCCACTCCAGCACAGAGAGATGGCATGGGAGATGATGATTCTGCAGGTAGATGATCAATCTGGTGATTAAAGGTTTCACAGCCAGCCCCATAAAGGGCTGATGAGCTGACCCAGAGGCTGCTGAGCAATTTCAGTTATTGGTCTCTTACTGATGTTGCGGTAGGAATGAGGCATTAGGACAACATCCTTGCTTTGAAGCTCACCATGTGCTTAAAATTAAGCCTGGACTTGAGTGGAAGGTAATCCTTAGGACAGGAGGGACCTCAGGAGAGTGTCTACTTTCCTCTCCTGCCAGAGAGCCCACTCTGGTTGCACTTGCCCATTACCTTCTTCAGAAAGATCTCAGATCCTGGTCATTTGGGACCAAAATGTCACCCCTAATGTTTGAACCAAAGGGGGAATGCTCCAGGGCAGGCACTAAGGCTCTTTCTCCTTACAAACTGTTGTAAGGGAGTATGGCACTGGCCCTTCAGGTGTGCTACTCCTGCGTGGGGGTGAGAAAGGGGAATGGGAGGTCAGGAGATGTTGGGAGAGGTGGTTGGATGGAGGTTGCTCCAGGACAGCATTCACAAAACAGGGGCATAGGGATCATGGAAAGGAGGTCTCTAGTCCAACCTCCTGCCCAGTACAAGGTCAGGTTTGAGGTCAGAGGAGGTTGCTCAGGGCTTATGTCCAGTTGGGTCTTGAAAACCTCCAGAGATGGAGACTGCACAGCCCAACACCTCACCATCCTCATTGTCAAACCTACACCACTGCAAGGGAAGCTGTTACTGATGGGGGAGGGAACCCACAGTTCTCCATATTTCCACTGAAGGAGAGAAAAGAACTCACAAACCCTCAGAGAGAATGGATCTCCACCAGGTAAAGGAGACTCACTCTTCCAAAACCCTTGGCTTGGCTGTACCATCTGACTCTGTTACTATAAATAGGCTTTCATTACCCCTCACATGAGGAAATCCCCCAACCAAAAGCACCCGCAGCTAAAACCAGCAGCTGATAAAGAGGCCACCTCAAGCCTAGAAAGGAATAATCCTGGGATATTAAAGAGTGACAAATGCAACCTGACTTGATCAAAAGGCAGCCAGGAGACCGGCTATCCCAAATCTGCCACTCCAGCTGCTGTATTAAGATATCCAGCTTGACATCTGCAGCAAGCAGAGAGGTTTCCACCAGGCTTCCACGCTGCTGTCTCATGGAGGCATCAAAGAGGAGCCAGCGGGTGGGAAAAACGACTCTCTGTTCTCTCTGCTGCTGGTGACAGTGCTTGAAGATTCTGTCTTGGGCTTGGAGAAGAACACGTGACTCTCTTATTTTCCCCCAACCGTGACAGCTTAATTGGAGCTGCATGAAATTACTTTCCTCTCACAGCAAATAACATCAGCTTTGACTAGGCCCTCCATGGTTCTGTGTCCAAACAGAGTGTGGGCAGCAGGTCAAAGGAGGGGATCCTCCCCCTCTGCTCTGCCCTGCTCAGGCCCCAGCTGGAGTGTTGTGTCCAGCTCTGGGCTCCCTGGGATCAACCAGCCAGGGATCTCCTGGAGAGAGTCCAGAGGAAGCTCTGGAGATGCTGAAGGGCCTGGAGCATCTGCCCTGGGAGGAAAGGCTGAGGGAGCTGAGGCTGTTCAGCCTGGAGAGAAGCAGCCTGAGAGGGGATCTGCTCCCTGGTTCTCCAGAGCTGAAGGGTGGGAGCCAGGGGGCCATGGGCAGCCTCTTCTCAGGGTCTGTGGGGACAGGCCAAGGGGCAATGGCTGCAAGTTGGAGCCCAGGAAGTTCTGCACCAACCTGGGGAAGAACTTTTCCCCAGTGAGGGTGAGGGAGCCCTGGGCCAGGCTGCCCAGGGGGGTGTGGAGTCTCCTTCTCTGGAGAGATCCCAGCCCCTGTCCTAGGGACCCTGCTTTGGCAGGGGGTTGGACCCCATGATCTCTGGAGGTCCCTTCCAACCCCCAGGATTCTGAGTCTGTGAAAACTCCCAGTGCCTGGTTTCATTAGGGGCATGCAGTGCATCATCTGAGCAACAGTAGAAGCAGCAGACCAATTTCTGGGCTTAGACACAGTGGTGTGGAAGTAGATAAGTCTCTACTTGAGCAAATGCAGCCTGTTCTAAACCAATTAAAGTCAATGTGGTGGTTGGGGAGGACGAAGCAAGCCAGAAGTCACCAGGCTTTATCTGACCTGGAGCACATTTAATAACAGTGAACAGGGGGTAAACAGACTGCTGGGATCAGCAGCCACGTATGGTGGGTTTCAACTCAGACACCAACAGAAGCCAACTTTCCATTGCTGTGGACAGCAAGAGGCCAGTAGAGCCCCAGGGCTTGCTGCTGCTGTCCACACAGGCCAACAAGAGGCTATTTAAGATGCTGCGAGGTATCTTCGATATCCATATAGAATCATACAATGTGTAAGGTTGGAAGGGACCTTTAAAGGTCCTCTAGTCCAACCCTGCAGTGAGCAGGGACATCTTCACTAGGTCAGGTCGCTCAGAGCCCCATGAAGCCTGACCTTGAATATCTCCAGAGATGGGGCCTCCACTACATCTCTGGGCAACCTGTTCCACTGATCTACCACCCTCATATTGAAGAACTTATGAGCCCAGGAAAAAGGACACAGGACAGGAGACATCCTTTTATACAGGTGGCTGGAGGACAGAGAGGACACACTAAGGTGTGTCAGATGGCATTAGACATACATCAGGGGAATGCAGTTAGTTTGATATGCTGCAAGGCTGCTGTACGCTGGATTTTGGAAAGCAATCACCTTTCACATCCTATACACCAGGCCCAGCACCCAGAGAGCTGGAAACCCCAGCACTCTTTTACAAGGGCACCTGAGATATAGGTTTGAAGGAAAACAAGCACAAGGACCTTTAGAGGAGCACGGGCAGGTTGGGTCAGCTTTCTGGTTTACATTAGCTTGTTGGGAAGAGGAGGAGAGACAGAAATTCTTGTTGCTGGAGCAATAGTTGCACAGCATGCCTGTCTGTGAGTGTAGGCTGATGCAGAGACTAAACACTAAAGCAGGAACAGCTCATACAGTAAGACTTGGGAATCCCAAATCCTGAGCCAGATTTGCTTTAGGAGAAGGATGGTTTCTCTTTCTGATTAATGTCCTGGTTTTGGCTGAAATGCAGTTAATTTTCTTTCTAGTATCTGGTGTAGTGCAGCTTTTTGGATTGATAGAATCACAGAATGGGTTTGGTTGGGCAACACCTACAAGACCATTGAGTCCAACCATCTATCCAGACCTACTAGGTCCAACACCATGTCACCAAGCACAACACCTACTTACTTAATGACTTATTCCCTGTGAGGAAAGGCTAAGTGAGGGTTCAGCCTTGAGAAGAGAAGACTAAGGGGGGACCTAATTACTGTTTATCAATATCTTAAGCATGGGCTGCAGGGGGAAATGGCCAGCCCCTTCTCAGTGTCTGTGGGGACAGGACAAGGGGCAATGGCTGCAAGTTGGAGCACAGGGAGTTCCACACCAACCTGGGGAAGAACTTTTCCCCAGTGAGGGTGAGGGAGCCCTGGGCCAGGCTGCCCAGGGGGTGTGGAGTCTCCTTCTCTGGAGAGATTCCAGCCCCTGTCCCAGGGACCCTGCTTTGGCAGGGGGTTGGACCCCATGATCTCTTGAGGTCCCTCCCAACCCCTGTGATTCTATGATTCTATGATTTAGTCAGAACAATGTTGATAACCCACTGATGTTTTTAATAGCTGCTGAGTGGTTGTTGTGTCTACACCAAGCCAAGGACTGTTCAGCATCTCCAAGCCCTTCCAGGTGCACAGAAAGCTGGGAGAGCAAAGCCAGGACAGCTGGCCCTGACTGGGCTATTCCACAGCACATAACATCATGCTCTGTATATAACTGGGGAAGCTGCATGTGAGCCAGTTTTGTTGCTTGGAAACAGACTGTGCTTTGGGTTGTTTTTTTATCTTCCTTTGTGGCAAGCAATTGCATTTGTGCATCACTTGTTCTTGTCTTATTCTTGTTATTCTTCTTGTTGTTGTTGTTATGACTACTTTTATTATTATTATCTACTTTTGTTACCCTATTGAACTGTCTTTACCTCAACCCATGAGTTTTTTCCTCCATCCTCTTCCCCATCCCCTTGAGGGAAGAGGGATGAACGAGCAGCCACATGGTTGCTCAGTTACTGGCTGGGGTTCAACCACAACAGTGCTTTTTGGCACCCAACGTGGGGCATGGAGCATTGAGATAATGAAAGATCTGACCAGAGCATCTTAAAACACCCTTGTTATAATAGTTCATTGTACTGGTTTAATTGTCACTGGTCACAATGCTGGTTTATTTGTTCTCAGAGTGTGTCATGTCACACTGTACTTGCCATATACACTGGTTATACTTGTTCCTGTGTGGTTTTTGGTCCCTGGGTGTAGGATTAAGGTTATTGTTCTGCTGTTGGGTATTATACTGGCTTGTGGTATAGCAAAATCATTGATAGTCAGATCAGTTATGGATTTACAGTGGTGGAATCTGTATTTGGTGTTGGTGGAGCAATAGTGATGGTTTCACCTCCTTACTTTGGGAGCAACCTTTTGGAAGTTACTCATAATTACCCTTTTTACTTATTTCTCCTTGTAGAGACAATATGTGGAGGAGACACCTTCCTTCACCTTCCCCTTCTTCTCCAGGACAGTTACAATAACTCTTGAGAGTGCTGGGGTCCTTGGGATGTCCAGACCAGCCTGTTTCTATTGCTAGGTCTCCTGTCCAGCCTGTTTCTACTGCCAGGTCTCCTGACCAGCCTGTTTCTATTGCCAGGTCTCCTGTCCAGCCTGTTTCTATTGCTAGGTCTCCTGACCAGCCTGTTTCTATTGCTAGGTCTCCTGAACATGGTTCAGGTCTTGTTTAGGGTTAAATAACTGTTGAAGAATACCACCCAGACACTCACCCCTGCAACAGGCACTGTGGCTACTCCAGCTCCATCAATAAGCACAGCAGCTGAACCAGAGGACCTACCTGGAAGCTGAAGAAGAAGCCTGTTCCTGGGTGGCAACTGGTGTGTGGCAGGGTAATGAATTTTGACTGCAAGGATGTTTCTTTCCTATGAAGGGTGGGAAATGTGGGGGCTCTGCCTGAGAGTTTGTCTCTGCTGAGGTTCACTGTAGAAGCCCTGCCATGTCCCAAGTTGGTGTTCTCTTGTGTTGCACTGGGATGGATGTGCTCCTAGCTTTCTCCTCTGAGGTTCTTCTGCTTTTAGAAAGGACTTTTCTGAGCACCTTGTTGTCCTGTGCATTTCAGTTGTGTCTGGGCAGGGCAGCCTCTTTCCCCACTGCCAGGCAGACCAAGAATAAATTCAGGACTGATTATTTACTGCTCACTGACAGTATGGGGACCTCTGCAATGCATGGACAAATGAAATGGTGGGACCTGCTGGAGAAGCTTTCTGCTGAGTTGTGCAGTCTGGTGACCAGAGCCACGGGAATTTCCAAAGCTGTGTGAACTACCAAGGAGGGCATGAAGCAATCAAGACTTGAAAGGGATGGTAGGAGTTCTGCTCAAGGGAACATCGCCACGATGCAGCTCATATACCCAGGATCTCTTTAGCTGTGTTACTAATTACATACCGGGTTATTAAATTATATCTCCACTCTGGGGACCAGGGAGGGAGAAGAAAACAAACAAAAGAGTTCAGTGAAGGCTTGGATACTTGGAGACTTTCAATCTGTGTCCCATCTGTCGTGGAAGCGGAGAGCGCTGCCTCTTTCCATGGCAAGCGTTTGGTGCAACAGTGTCTGAGAACAACCCTCCAGCGTGTGTTGTGTGAACATATCACAGAGTCACCAGGCTGGAAAAGCCCTTGAAGCCCATGGAGTCCAACCATCCCTGTCCTGTGCTGCCCCAGCTCCCTGAGCACCTCATCTCCCCTCTGTTCAACACCCCCAGGGCTGGGGACTCAGCCCCCTCCCTGGGCAGCCTGTGCCACAGCCTCACAGCTCTTGTACGGGTGTATGGGAAGGGGGGTGGTTAGGAGGTCAGGAGAGGTCCTTCTCCCCCTCTCCTCTGCCCTGGTGAGACCACAGCTGGAATGGTGGGTCCAGTTCTGGGCTCCTCAGCTCCAGAAGGACACAGAGCTCCTTGGAAGAGCCCAGCACAGGGACACCAAGGGGATGGAGGGAGTGGAAGCCCTTCCTTGTGAGGAGAGGCTGAGGGAGCTGGGGCTCTTGAGCCTGGAGAAGAGGAGCCTGAGGGGTGAGCTCCTCAGTGTCTATCAATCTGCAAAGGGTGAGAGTCAGGAGGCTGGAGCCAGGCTCTGCTCAGGGGTGGCAGCCCCAGGACAAGGGGCAGCGGGTGCAGCTGGAGCAGAGGAAGCTCCATGGGGATGTCAGGAGGAACTTTGTCCCTGGGAGGGTGACAGAGCCCTGGGCCAGGCTGCCCAGAGAGGTTGGGGAGTCTCCTTCTCTGGAGACATCCAAACCTCATGATCCTGGACGTGTTCCTCTGGGATTTATTCTGGGTGATCCTGCTCTGGCAGGGGGTTGGACTAGATGAGCTTTCAAGGTTCCTTCCAACTCCTGACATTCTGTGATTCTGTGATCCACAGACCCTTCCCAGCCAATATCTACAAATCTCAGTTGGTCATGTCCCCACAGCCCTGGATAGTTAGGATTTGTTGAGCAATGATAAGCCATTAGGTCACTGCATCTGGAGAAGCTGAGTCAACTCTGCTGAAGAGCAGTGGAGTTCTCACAGCAAACCTCAAAGTATAGCACAGATGTGAAGTGAGATGCAGCAGACATCTCAGCTGACCTGTTTCAAACTTCTCACATCTGGATGGAAAATACCCTGGGAGGCTGATAAATGTCCCAGCCCTGGTTTGATTCACTGGAATTCTCAAGAAGAGAGAGATGGAGCAACCTTACATTAGCCAAGACTACATGTTCTGGCTATGAACAGTCAATAAGGCAGTTGACCAGAAGATGTGGGCTCCTGTGCTAAAAAGAGGCAGTTTAATTTCTCATGTTGTTATTTAGGTTTATCTTAGCTCATTTTGTTATTGAGCTGGCCCAGTTGGGTGCCTGTTTTCTTACTAATAACAGTCCTAATTGCAATCTCCTTTCCCAAGTAGCCCTGTTCTTCATCTCTGAGATAAAAGAGTGCTTGTGGATTATGCAGAGGAGGCTCAATCCCTACGAGATCCTGATTGTGAGAGGTCTCCATCATTTATAACATCATGAATTCACTTAATAAAGTCCATTATAAGAGGGAAAACCCACAACAGGCTGGCTGGATGATGCTGAGTGTCTCCAAGGGTCTTTTCACCAAAGCTGCATCAGCATGTAGGAATTATGAGTTGTTTGTGGCCACTTGATTGATGGGACACTGAGCTGACTAATCTGCTCTGATAACAGGCTGCTGGTTGGGAAAAGTCCACAGTGAAATTATAGGAGTGCAGTTGGAGTGGGCCTTGAGGAATCATTGAACCCAGGCTCTTAAGTGAGCTTAAATATGTGCATACAAACTGTGTGTATGCTGGGAACTGTGACTTATTCAAGCCCCTGGGGTTTCCTAGCATGATGCAATTCATATTCAAACAGCTCACAGCTCTGCAGCCCTGGGGAGAAGGACCTGGGGGTGGCTGGGGGATGAGAAGCCCAACCTGACCAGGCAACGTGTGCTGGCAGCCCCAAAAAACACACGTGTCCTGGGCTGCATCCCCAGCAGGGCTGGGAAAGGGGGATTCTGCCCCTTGGCTCTGCTCTGGGACACAGACCCCCCAGCAGCGCTGCCTCCAGCTTGGGGGTCCCCAGGACAAGGACACGGAGCTGTCAGAGGAAGTCCCAAGGAGGCCACAGAGATGATGTGAGAGCTGGAGCCCCTCTGCTCTGGAGCCAGGCTGGGAGAGCTGGGCTGGGGCAGCCTGGAGAAGAGAAGGCTCCAGGGAGAGCATATTGTGGCCTTTTGATAATTAAAGAGGGGTTAAATCAAAGATGGGGACTGACTTTCATAATCGGGTCTGTAACGATAGGACAAGGGGTAACGGTTTCTAAAAGAGGGTAACTTCAGACTAGGTATGAGGAAGAAATATTTCATGATGAGGGTGGTAGATCACTGGCACAGGTTGCCCAGGGAGGTGGTGGATGCCCCATCCCTGGAGACATTCAAGGTCAGGTTGGATGGGACTCTGAGCAACCTGCTCTGGTTGAGGATGTCCCTGCCTATGGGAGAAGGGTTGGATTAGATGACCTTGAAAGGTCCCTTCCAACCAACCTAAGCCATTCTTTGGTTCTGTGATTCTATGACAGTATCTTCCCACTCATAGAACAAGACAGCCTCATCCCTCCTCTCAGCTGGGGACAGACCTTGGCCTGTGCAATCCTGTGCTCAGTAGCTTGGGGCTGTGATAAGACTTAAACAGGATGATTGTGGGACAGTGGGACCAGTGCTCTGCCCAGTTTGGATAACTGCTGTCCTTGAGCAGGGTGCCAGGATTCTAGGTTGGAATTCCTGAGGTCCACTTTCACATCTGAAAATAGCATATTTTTGTGGATTTGGTAAATTTGGTGAACTGGCAAACATCAGGAAAACCAAGAAGGGTTCAAGTGGGATTCAGGAATAATTTCCAAGCAAACTCAGCTCCCTTTCCTGCCTGTAAATCATTTTCTTGCAGGTCACTGTTTTAGCCAGTCAGGTTAGCTTGAGATTGCCTGCCTGTAGATCTTTTCCACCAAAGCATGAAGACAGTTCAGTAGCAGCCACTCAGTTTGAGCCGTGCTCCTTACAAAAGCCAGGCAGCAAAACATGTGTGACACAGCTCTTCCTCCACCTCTGCTGATGCATCAGCTTGGAGTGGTTTTCCTTGCAAGGTAATTTTGCTGACAGATGGGCTGTCTTTGCTCTTTGCCTTTGCCAACCTGTCCTCAGAGGCTATAGAGCTGCTGCCTACAGTAAAATGCTCTGGGATCAGGTTTTTATTTTGTGGAAGATTTCTAGGTTTGGAGATTTTTTTTTTTGTGGAAGAGAAGATCCTTGCCTTGCCTTCCTCTCCCTGAGGTTTACTTTTTAGCATTGACTGAGCATCTCCTTTATGAGGGTAGGCTGAAAGAACTGGGGGTGTTGAGCCTGGAGAGAAGCAGCCTGAGAGGGGATCTGCTCCCTGGTTCTCCAGAGCTGAAGGGTGGGAGCCAGGGGGCCATGGGCAGCCTCTTCTCAGGGTCTGTGGGGACAGGCCAAGGGGCGCTGGGCTCAAGTTGGAGCCCAGGGAGTTGCGCCCCAATGTGGGGAAGAACTTGGTGAGGGTGAGGGAGCCCTGGGCCAGGCTGCCCAGGGGGTGTGGAGTCTCCTTCTCTGGAGAGATCCCAGCCCCTGTCCCAGGGACCCTGCTTTGGCAGGGGGTTGCACCCCAGGGGCTCTGGGGGTCCCTTCCCACCCCTGTGACTCTGTGATTCAGTGGGATCTGGGAGTTGTCCCACATTCCCTCATGCTCCCAGAGATGTGTTTTCCAGGGTCTCCTGAACCACTGGGAGAAGGTCCTGCTCTGCTCCATGGTCCATCCTTGAGTCAATTTGGGTTTGATTCCCAGGCTGCCCAGGGGGGTGTGGAGTCTCCTTCTCTGGAGAGATCCCAGCCCCTGTCCTAGGGACCCTGCTTTGGCAGGGGCTTGGACTCAATAATCTCTTGAGGTCCCTTCCAACCCCTACAATTCTGTTAGTCTGTGATTCTAGGCATTCTGACCTGCTAATTTGCAAATTTACCCTCCTCCTGTGCCACCAATTTACAGATTTCATCAGAAGGACACACAATACCCAGTGGTATCTTGGGATGGTAGCAGAAAGTCCATGCCAATTTTTGGAAATGTCTTTTTTATTGTACCAGGTAACTAGATGAGAAATAAAACCCCACTCAATGGGACAGCCCCAAACTACTCCCTGAGCAAACAAAAGGAGAAAATTAAAATTATAGCATGTGCCAGGGACTCCTGAGGGATGTCACGTTCTTTTAATATTTCACATATCCCTCTTTCTTTTTGGTAGGAATGAGTCAGTCACATTCCTGCCCATGTCTGCTGACTTGGAAGGGGATATGAGAGCCTCGTCCTTGGTCCCATCAACCATAGGAGGGAAAATCATCTGAGGAGCGGCTGAGGGAGCTGGGGGTGTTGAGGCTGGAGCAGAGGAGGCTGAGGGGAGCCCTTCTCCCCCCTGCCCTGCCCTGCCCTGCCCTGGCAGGAGGGTGCAGAGAGGTGGGCGCTGGTCTCTTCAGCCAGGGGCCAGGAGCTGGGAGGAGGGGCACTGGGCTCAAGCTGGGCCAGGGCAGGCTCAGCTCAGCTGGGAGGGCAAAGTTCTTCCCTGGCAGAGCTGGGGGGCTGTGGCCCAGGCTGCCCAGGGAGGGGGCTGAGTCCCCAGCCCTGGGGGTGTTGAACAGAGGGGAGATGAGGTGCTCAGGGAGCTGGGGCAGCACAGGATGGGAATGGTTGGACTTGATGGTCTTAAAGGGCTTTTCCAACCTGGTGATTCTGTGATTTCCACAATCATCTCTAGTTTCCAGCACTGCCCTCACTGTTGCTGTATTTTTGTGCACTCCCAGCATTGTTTTGAAATGAGAGTGCCTCCTCCTAATTCAGTTTGTTTGTGCTTGTGTGTGAATGTGGAGCAGGAAAACCCAACACCGTGGCCTGCAGTATCAGTTCTAGGAAGGAATGCTCAAGCAGAAGATTTTGTGACGGAGAGTGGAGGCTTTCAGACTAATTGAAAGCCATCTTTAATGTACAAAAGGGTTTCATTTAAGAATGAGCTCCTTTCTTGCAATTAGCCCCACAAAAAGATGAGAGTTTCATTTAAGAATGAGCTCCTTAATGATTCTGTGATTCCATGATTCTGTGATAGGTGGAAGGTGACTCTGAACCACATAAAATGTCCCCTGCCTACTGCCTAACCACCAACATGACCGCCATTCAGAACTGTGTTAATGAGTTATATTGTCATCTGGTTTATTGCTTTTCCTCTCCTCTCCTCACTCAAGGAGCTGTGGCAGTCTAGGCTGCAGACCAGCAACTTAGCATCTTTGAATAGTCCCAAGAATGAGAGTCACAGGCGTTTTCTTTCACTGACAAAGAGCCCCAAACTGAAATTCCAAGAGAGCAGCCCACCAGGCTGTAAATGAAACATCTGCTGGGGCACAAGCAAAAAGAGGGTGACTAAGAAAACACAAGAAGTCCCAGCATCTATTTGTCTTCATTTCAACAACCTGCTGTGATAGCCTCCCAGGGAACAGTTTGACTTTGTCCCCTGATGCCAGTGCAGGGCTGGTGTGGGGTAGGGAGAGGAAACGCTGTGGTTCTGAACCCCAAAGGGGTCATAAAGTTATGGTATTTGCTTGTGGAGCAGCCACTGGTTTTCTTCTTCAGCCCTCACCTCAACGAAGGATGTAGTTGCCTAGATATATTTCCTATACAGAGGAAATCTATTGGGGAGGTGCCCTGAGTGGGGGTGACCTTCACACGTGTGTGGCCTGGCATGAATGAGCTATGTGGCCCATCACTGAAGGTTGGGTTTTGCCACCACAAACGAGTTCCTCGTGCTTGGGGAGGATGTGTTGGCAATGCATGGAAAGTTTCATTCAGTTGAAGCTGAAAACCTTCCTTTCCCACCTTATTTCAGGTATTTTGTCCTGTAAAAAGCTATATCCACTTTGAGACAGCAGTTAAAACAAACATTTGCACGTTAATGCAGTGGAAGACTTCCAGAATATTCCCCTTCTTGGGGTGAATTCTTGACTTCTTCTTCCTCCTGAGCCAATGCAGTGGAAGACTTCCAGAATATTCCCCTTCTTGGGGTGAATTCTTGACTTTTTCTTCCTCCTCAGCCAACAACAGAAAATAAAACCTTGCCAATCTTCTCCAGTTATAAGGGTAAGGGTTATCATAGGGTTCTTGCACTTCAGGATCTGGTCAGATGCCCTCTTGTCAGTTCAGCTCTAATAGCTCACTCTCTGGCTGCATCTCCTCATGGTTACTGCCCCAGAGCTGAGCAACATTCATGGCTCAAGTGATTGCTCTTCACCCTTCAGTGCAGAGTCAGCCAGCTCAGCTAAAATTGCCACAGAGGTGGTTTCAGCCAACACTTCAGGCTTGGAGCCTTAAGTGGTGCACAAAACGTCTCCTGGAAATACCTCTCCATCCTTGCTGACTCTGCAGGAAGCCTGAAGGTCTGGTTTTGACCCAGGAGGGATTAATCTCCATTTGCAGAGAGCTGATTTTAGATGTCAGCAGGACATCCACTTTGTGCATGGGATATACACAATGATTAGTGGCAATTAGTGATTCAGCTCCTAAGGACTGATAGCTAACATCATCTGAGACACTTTATGGTACTCAGATAAGAGTGAGGACCAAGGCATGAAACATTTCTGCCTAGATAAACTGGATTGTGCCATTGCTTTTCATTAAGTGGAAGAGGAATTTAGATGATCTGGGCCTAATTCAGGTGTTGAAACACAGTTCCTCAGGGCCTCATCTGAGAGCCTCTTGCATAATGACTCCTGTGGGCACCTCCACGTAGCCTCTAAGCTGAGAGATCTGGCATGGTGAACTGAATCTCAACCCATGGGGCTCTCTCTTAGAAGGCTTGAGTTAGCTAAAATCAATCTGATGCTCAGTCTCTAGACTCCAGCTATGGAAGGGACTTGTGGCCAACTTTGCAGGATTCAGATGACACAGCACTGATGGGTGCCAAAGGGTGACCACGTGTGAGGACAGCTCTCCAAAAGCAGTAAGTTATCTACAGCCCTAGGAGGACACTGCATCCCTCTGAAATGGATGGAGGGTTTTAACAGGAGGAATCAAGTTGCTTAAACTGGAACCTGTCCAGGACAGCAGGGTTAACACCTCTTCCCCTACTATAAAAAAACTGGTAGGGCTTTTCCATCACAGCCAGGCACTTTGTTTCTCATGTCATCTGAAAGATATGGGAGAAGAGAGGAAAAGGACACCTTCTGTAGAGAAGAACATAAGAAAACATCTTGGCTGGGTTCAGCTGTGAGCTGGAAAGCACACAGATGATCAGATGGCTGGTTTTCCAGTATCATTTTTCTCTCATGCTCCATTAACTCTAGTAGATCCTTGGCTTTATACCATATCTTGACCATCTTTATACTCACCCTCTGATATTTGATGTGGGGATCTTCCACACCATTAGCAATAAGAAGGGAATTCCCAGGAGACTTGATGGTGTCTGAGAACACCAGCTAATGTAATAGAAAGCTGTGGGTATGGCCATTGCTCTGGACATGAGAAGGGAAGTGATCCTTCCCCTGTACTCAGCGCTGGTGAGGCCACACCTGGAGTACTGTGTTCATTTTTGGGCCCCTCACTACAAGAAAGACATCAAGATGCTTGAGCGTGTCCAGAGAAGGGCTACAAAGCTGGGGAAGGGTTTAGAAGGCAAGTCTTACGAGAAGCAGCTGAGGGAGCTGGGGGTGTTGAGGCTGCAGCAGAGGAGGCTGAGGGGAGCCCTTCTCCCCCCTGCCCTGCCCTGCCCTGCCCTGGCAGGAGGGTGCAGAGAGGTGGGCGCTGGTCTCTTCAGCCAGGGGCCAGGAGCTGGGAGGAGGGGCACTGGGCTCAAGCTGGGCCAGGGCAGGCTCAGCTCAGCTGGGAGGGCAAAGTTCTTCCCTGGCAGAGCTGGGGGGCTGTGGCACAGGCTGCCATCCCTCTGCAGCTCCTCCATGCCCGTGTCCCACCAGGTTGCCCTTTGGCAAAGCCAAGTGATGGGAGGGGAAACTGGGAGCTGGGTGCTCACCCCAGTGCCCCCCATGTCTCCATCCCCATCTCCTGGCTCTGCCTGGGACCTGAAGCTGCACCAGGGGAAGCTGAGGCTGGACATCAGGAACAATGTCTGTGCTGAAAGGGGGGTCAGATCCTGGCCCAGGCTGCCCAGGGGGTGGGTGAGGCACCATCCCTGGAGGGGTTCAGAAGAAGAGCAGATGTTGTGCTTGGTGACATGGTCTGGGGTTGGACCTGGCAGGGCTGGGCAGATGGTTGGACTCGAGGATCTTGAGGATCTTTTCCAACCCAAACCATCCTATGATTCTATGACATGCTTTACCTTGGCCTTAAAAAGTTGCTGCATCTGCAGCTTTGAAATGACCTCTGTCATGGATGCTCCCTTCTCCTGGCATATCTGCAGAAGATATGGCAATTTCTCACTCTTACTGAGAGAGAGGACCTGCACTGGGGGAGATTACTGCTGTGGAACAGCTCACATTTGGTAGCCAAACATATAACTGTAGATGGCTACATTGATTCTCTCTGCAGGTTTGCTCTGGGCCTGAATTCCTTCTCCTGCAAGGGTTTTGCACCCATTTCATCAAATTAACCCTCAAAATTCTCCTCTGCTTCAATCCAGTAGACAGAAAGTAGCTGGGCTGCTGGCATGGTAGGCTGAATACCGCTTTTGATGCTGACTGATAACTTCTTGCAGCTTCTTTCATCCATCCCTTTGCAGAGCACGTACTTCTGACCTGCATTCACATTCTGCCAAGCTCAGTGGAAGTTCAGTTCACTGAAAACCTATTTAAAACCTCCTTGGCCTGTGTCCTTCATGCTTTCCTACAGCTCTATTTTTGGTCCATTCACGGGGTGTTTGATTTCCGCTCAGACCCTTCCCAGATGTGGAGCTCCTCGTGTGCCCACAGGCTCACCAGGGAAAGGTTTGCAGGATCCAAGCTGAAGCAGTTAAGGATGCTGGAGGAGAGGAGCAGCACTTTTCTGGACTGTGCTGGAAGGGGAGAGGCTCTTCCTTCCAGGGAGAAAACGTGGAGACCGCTTGATAGAACTGGAAAGGGGAATACTGGAGTTGCTGGGGCTCTGACTAGCACGCTGGACTTGCATTTACATCCCCAGCAGCAAGATGAGGTGTGAAGTTAGTTTCTGGGGATGATTTAGTGGTTGGCAAAGGCTGGATGTGGTAATTGGTACCATTTGTGTTAATTTTGTCAGCATTTCCCCCCCTGCCTGATTGGCTCATGTCAGCTTTCTAATCTATTTTATTTTTTTACATTTTTATTTGGTTTTTTGGGGTTTTTTTTTGTTTTTTTTTAAATTTTTTTTTCAGTTTAGGGGAACAGGCTTGTGGTTTCACATTCTTGTTAAAGGCTGTGATTTATTCTGGGTGGAGACTGGAGGGTAGAGCATAGGGAAGGAGGTTATAATTGGCCTTGGGTTTCATAGTAGGTTTTAAAAAATCAACTGGCAGGAACAGGAGTGGAGCCAAGTAATTCTATTCCACTTCACACCAAATTTAGTAGGATGGAAGAAAAAAAAAAAAAGCTCCATTTCACAAACCTGTGGCAATTCCTTCTTTCTACCTTAGGTTTTCCCCTCTTTCCTTAGTTTGTGTCTACCAAGAAGTGGCATATTTAGCCTTCAGATTCCCAGGATTCCAGCTTTAAAACCAGAAAGATTTACGTTTGCAGGGGTTGTGGGAATAGTAATGGTCTTTTTCTGCTAGGTCAGGGTTCAAACCCTCCTTCTCAACACCACTGGCAAAAATTCTCCAGCCTTACAAAGGCTCTTTCTTGCAGGAACACCCTCCTGAGATCAGGGGGTGATCCTCTGTCCTGGTTTTGGCTGGGATAGAGTTCATTTTCTCCCTAGTAGTGGGTATAACGCAGTGGTTTGGATATAGGATGAGAATAATGTTGATAACACACTGATATTTTGGTTGTTGCTGGTCAATGTTTATGCTAAGTTGAGGACTTTCCAGCTTCTCACACTGCCAGACTCACCTGGCTGGAGGTGCAGAAGAAGATGGAAGGGGACACAGCCAGGAGAGCTGACCTGAACTGGCCAAAGGGATATTCCATACCATATGACATCATACTCAGCATATATTTAAGTTGAGGGAAACTGGCTGGGTGTTTAGACCATGGCTCAGGAACGAGCTGAGCATCAGTGGTCTGTGGGTGGTGAGCAATTTCTTTTTATAGTATTTTTAATTCTTTTTTTTTTTTTTTTTAAAGATGCTGCCATATTAAACTGTCTTTATCTCAATCCAATTTTAGTTTCTCTTTCCTCTCTCCTCTTCCACTGAGGGGGTGGGAACAAATGATTGGCTTTCTAGTTGTTTTAGCTCCCTGCCTGGATAAACCATGACATCATCTCACCAGGTTTATCTGCTGTATTTCAGAACAAGGGAGTCCTTTTATCTGCTGGATACTCTGGAATTTGGTGGGAAAAGGACTGGATCCTGGAAGTTTGCTTTTCTTCAAAAGCTTTTGGGATGGTGGGGGCATCCTCCCTTGGCTGTGGCAGACCCCAGGTTGTCTCAAGGGTGAATGGAGCTCCAGGTTACAGCATCATGGAGACATGTGCTGTCAGTCTGAAGGCAGAAGCAGATCTGAGATGCCAACTGAGATGGGCTGAAAGCCCTGAATGTCTGCTCTGCTGCAGGCTAGGCTGTCTGCACAGAGCTGGTGATGCAGGGGCGGGGAGGGCATTGAAATTCAATTTATGTTGGATTTTAGGAAGAGGTTCTTTACTGAGAGGGGGTCGGGTGCTGGCACAGGCTCCCCAGGGAAGGGGTCCCAGCCCCGAGCTGGGCTGAGGGCAGGAAGTGTCTGGGTGATGGGCTCAGTGCCCCGCTCGGGCTGGGCTGGGCCTGTGTGGAGCTGGGCCTGGGCCTCGATGGGCCTCACAGGTCCCTGCCAGCCATGGGGCGGCCTCACCTCCAGTCCTGGGGCAGGTTTGGGTGCCACAGGACAAGAGGGACAGGAAACTGTGGGAGAGTGTCTGGCAGTGAGGATGGGGAAGGGCTGGAGGGGAAGGCTCCTGAGGAGAGGCTGAAGGGCTTGAGGAGGCCCTGGAGGAGAGGAGGCCGAGGGGAGACCTCACCCTGGGCTGTGGGGAGCGAGGGGGCAGCGCTGATCCTTCTCCTCTCTTTGGGGAGCAGGGACAGAGCCCGAGGAGAAGGCGTGAAGCTGCCCCAGGGGAGGTTTAGGCTGGGTGTCAGGAAGAGGCTCTGTGCTGAGAGGGGGGTCGGGCGCTGGCACAGGCTCCCCAGGGAAGGGGTCCCAGCCCCGAGCTGGGCTGAGGGCAGGAAGTGTCTGGGTGATGGGCTCAGTGCCCCGCTCAGGCTGGGCTGGACCTTTGTGGAGCCAGGATTTGGACTCGATGGTCCTTATGGGTCCCTTCCAACTCAGGATATTCTAGGATTCTATGACTCTATGAGATCCTGGACAGCACTGAAGGTCACTTCATTTAGGTTTGGTTTCTTGTTGGGTTTTTTTCCTTTGAGAATAAAAACGCTGCACTTCTTTCAATGGATCTCACATAGATAGAGTTACCAGTCCACAAACATACCTATGAAACTGGGCCTTTTAGGTGAAATAGCTGCATAAACAGAAGTGTTTATAGAGAAATTAACCTGGCTGAACTGCTGCCTGTCTGGGTCAGGAGCCCACGTCTACCCCCCCCCCGCCTCGTGCCAGTGCACGTCACCTCGTGAGCACTGAGTACTGGCTGTTCCCCCATCAGCTCCTGCTGCTCAGCACAGGGAAGTTAACATGGGACAAGGGGCTTTTTCAGAGGGAAGAGCAGCAGAGATGCAGGTAAATCTTCATCCATCTTCCTCAGTTGCTGAATACTCAGGATCCTGGGGCAGAAGGCACTTAAAAAGAGAAAGGATAGAAAAACATCAAGAATGGGGGCTTACCTGTCTGAGGGGAGATGGTCTAGGTGTTTTTTCCTTCCCCAGGGTCATAGGAACTTGAGTGTCATAAAGGAAATATGAGCAAAGAGTTGTGAACTTGTAGGATTTACATGATTTGCAGTCATGAAGTGTGATGATTAATTAATCAGTCATTATTTCCCGGCACTCCTTGGTGGGCAGAGAGTTCTGGTGGGAAGGGAGCTTCCTGAGATAGTGGCTGAGAAACACCAGCTCTTGAAGGATGGGAAGAAGCTGTCTGGAAAAGGAGACCATGACTTCTCCTGTGTCCCTCCTGTAGGAAGGAGCATGATAGAGAGAGGCTGAGGTCTTTGCCATGACAGGGCAGCTGAGGATCCTCTCAAACCTTCAGCTCTGGGTTCCTTCTCAGGTGGACGTGCTTTGAACCTGAGCTGCAGTGGGGTCATGGGTCATGGTCATGGGACTTGGTGGGTGTTTAAATCTGACCTTTTTCCTTGCAGAGTAGACAGAGCCTTATTTTGGTTCTTGAAACACTTTCTACAGGTTCAATATCTTACTAGCTGAAATGTAGACCTCAGGTGGGCTTTGTCCTCATTGTAATCTCCAGTTTAGGGACTAGGGACAGTTTGGGGCTGGCCTGGGAAGAGCCATCTCCTTCTTAACTGAAGAAGGGAAGAGAAGAGTATGTTCTGATCCCAGCCTGGGTGAGACCAGCCTTTGAGGATCCTCTGGAGGTGCTAATGCCTTTGAGCATTCATTACTTGTGCCTCATGCTGGAGCATGAGGACCCTTTTGGACAGATGGTACCCAGCTAACAACCAGTACATGATCAGGTCCCATCCCTTCTTCTTTCTTCAGTCCTCTGGTCTCTAAGAACAAACCACATCACTCCGAGCAGGCTATGCACAAAAGATGCTGCCCTGTTGTCTGAGGATGGAGATCCTGCTGTTATTTGAAGGCTGCAGTCTGAAGGCTGGCCCAGTTGCAGTCGTATACCAAAAGACCTGGACTTGACCTCTCCAGGCACTCTTTTTGCCCTTGTTTCTGGAAGATTTGGATGAATCAATGGGTCAATCCCTCTAGCTCTTCCGAGAAAAGTAGTTCCCTCCTTCCCTGCTTTGTTTTCCATCAGGCCAAAATTGGATGTGATGCAACATAAGGCTACTGCAAATGCCAGAGCTCAACCAACCAAGAGGTTGGGAGCACATGGCAGTGGATGGGGAAAGGATAGAAGTACCAGGATCATGGTTTTGGCAGCAGAAGGGTCCCTAATGGACTGGAGCCCACCATGATACCCCATTCTCACCCTAGGGGACAAACAGCATCTATCAGACTGCACCATGGCACCTTGGTGTTCATTCTCTCTTCGGTGGGTTGAGTAAACGTCAGGTGAGATGATGATGGAGTGCCCTGATATACTGCTTGTTTCCAGGTGGTACAACCCCATGGTGCTACGTGTTTTGGGAGAACAATGATGCCTCTGGGAAGTGATTTGTTATGCACATGAGAAGGAAATTCAGAGAGATTCTTCCAAACCTTCACAGAATTATTTGAAGACCTGACTCTTCCAGTGTCGCTCATCCCCTATTCCAACAGGAAAATGAACTCTGATGGTGGACTTCCCAGTGAAGGTCTAACCTGTCATTTGAACAGTTCTCAAAGCTGATGGAGGTTGGGTGTTTTCCCTCTTGGAGGGAATGGAAAATGCACCGAGCAGGTGGAGGTTATGAGAAAGTCCCTTGGAGAGAGCGTCAAGAGGAGAAGAACAGATGTCCTGTACCTCCAAGATATTTTTCTTGTGCTCCTCTTGGCTATGTTATGGTCCCTACTTGGGAACCACCAAGGGTGGGCATGGAGGAGGGTGTAGATGGGTTGGGGATGAAGTCAGACTGAGCCCAGAGGCAGTGATCTGTGGGGCTTAAGGCATTACACGTAAGCAAAGGCTCATGCTTCAAGCTAGTGTTTAAGTTTTTGATTATTTTCTCTCCCCCCACCCCTTTTTTTTTAGTCCCTGCAAGCTGTTTCCCACTTTTTCCTATGGATCTACATCCTCAGAGCTTGCCTTGGGGTTAACCAAAAGAAAAGGGTGACTTTTGCTTTGCTGGCAGCAAGGACTGGATGAGATCTTTGGGGTCTTCTCTTTGCTGCCCACACCAAGCCTCTAAGCAGGGATTTTCTCACCACCTACCTCAGCCTTTTTATTGTGCTTGGCCAGTGCTACCACTGAACACAGGCTATTTCTATGCTCTTTCCTTTACCCACAGCCCCCCACATGCACACCTTTGCCCCCTTATTCTTCATGTGCATCCATCAAAGCCCACATATGACATCATGGTGACTGCAAGAGGACCCCCCCCGCTTCCTGAGACAAGTGTGTGCCCAGCATTAGGCAGGCTGTTGCTTGTGCTGTGCATGAGGAATTTAACAGATCCCTCAAGAGTTTAAACCAGAATAACATGCATGTTTGTTTATTTTTTTCTTAGTTATTTATATATTTATATTCTGGGGGGGGGGATGGGGGTGGGGGGAGATAGGGGGTTGGGAGGGAACTAATGGCCTGGTTTTAAAGGAGGATCTGTCAAGGCCTTTAGCAACCCCACCCCCTGAAAAAACAACCACCAGCTCTGAAATGCACTCAAAACAGTCAAATAAGCAAGCAAACAACCAACCACAGCTCGCTGCAAACAGCTCAGAAGTGGAGGGAGATGAAGTCACATCCCCACTCCTGGTTTGTTATCCTTGGAGGGGGGAGGTTTAGAGGAATCCAGACTTGGAAATGACCAAAATTTCAGAGGGGAACCTGACAGGGGTTGTTTGTGCAAGGTATATGTGTGCACACTACTTAGAGGTATGCATCTGCATGGAGGTAATGTGTGTACATACCTCTGGGTGCCCACTAAACCCAGCAGGATGTCTTAAATAGAGCACGGCTGGAAAAGGGGCTGTTCTTCCCCTGCAAATATTCCACCCTTAAAAGCTGTCCCAGCACTTGTTTTGCTTCCACAAGCATTTGTCCATGGTGCCTGTGGGGGTGTAGGAGGTGTCAAACCCTGCTGAGTTGGTCACTGCTGGGCCTATGGCCAAGGTCTGCACAGAGCTGCCCGAACTTGGCCTCCATCCTGAGGATGGGTGAGCCCAGGCCTGAGTCCCCAGGGACTAGGAATAACCCAGGAGGGTCTATCGTGGCATGGTGCATCAGTGTGTGGGGCTGGGGGAGCAGCAGGAGCAGGAAGCACAGAGCGATTTGGATGAGGGGACCTCAGGTTAAGCCATGTTTGGGAGTTGTGGGCCCTGGCTCTGACATCCACTTCTCCCAAGAGAAGGGGCTCTCTGCTATGGCATGGGAGGTGGGAGTCAGGGATCTTGCCTGTCATCCATGGGACTTGGTTTATCCCTCTGCTGATCCCTTTCTTGGCAGGTGGCTAGGGGGAAATAATGCTTGGTGCCCAGACTGCAGGCATGAGCCACCAGCATGGAGAAGGACTACACCACTCTGAGGAACCACTCCTGAGCATTGAGGAGAAAATATGTGAAGAAGAGGGGCTGAGGGAGCTTGGCTGGCTCAGCGTGGAGAAGAGAAGGCTGCTTCTGGGGGGACCTCATTGCAGCCTGCCCGTCCCTGAAGGGACCCGAGGAGCAGGAGGGGAATCAGCTCTTGGGAAGGGCAGAGCCTGGCAGGACAAGGGGGCTGGAGTGAAGCTGGAGGAGGGAAGGGGGAGAGGAGAGCTTGGGGGGAAGTTCTCTGCAGAGAGAGTGGGGAGGGGCTGGCAGGGGCTGCCCAGAGAGGGGGTGGGTGCCCCCGTGTCTGGGGGTGTTGAAGGCCAGGTTGGCTGGGGCCCTGGGCAACCTTGTGTAGCTCCAGGCCTGGAGGTTGGTGGCCCTGCCTGTGGCAGGGGGTTGGAGCTCTGGGACCCTTGGGACCATTCAGTGATTCTATGATTCTCTGAAGAGTCTGGGCTGAGGAGGGACAATTCCTGCTTGGCAAAGAGCAAAAAGAGAGTAAAATCAAGATGAAGGCAGGTCAGTGAGAGAGAACTTTACAGGTTGGACAGCACACAGGGATCAGATAGTCTGTCCTAGATAAACCACAGGGTGAGACTTGGCAAGGACTGAGAACATCCCCTCAGTGAACACAGTGACCATTGTCTTTTCCCTTTGCTGGAAGACAATCCTGGTCAGCAAGAAGGAGCAGATTACAACATGAGCACATCTGACTACTCAGTTCGTTTACCAAGGTTTGTGACAGAGCCTCTGGCCCTAAACACTTCTTTTTTTTTTTTCCTTTTTAAAGCAAGAAAGGTTTGCAAATGTGCTTTGGAGAGCAGCCATGTTTCTGTGTGAACTGGAATGAATTTGGGTGTGTAGTAGCCAGCGTTCTGCAGGAGGTAAGACCAGACACCTTCTGTGGCTCTGGTCTGCATACAGCTATGGTTTGCATCTCTATGTCCACCAACCCATCCTTTCTCTGGAGCACCTGGAGCAGCACTTGGTGCCTGAAAGTCCAGAGAAAACCATACTTCCAGGTTATGCTCAGGATGGTTTTAGAGAAAGACCCAACAAACCCCCATTCCAGTTACACCATCCAACTGCCTTCTCCCAGGGGTTTGATTTCTAAATGGGGGTTTTGCACTGCAATGCCCTGACAAAATACTTGGGGAGGATCCTTGGCAACAGGGCCAGCAGGATCTGCTTGAGTCTGCTAGCTCACAGGGGTGCCTATGTCCAATAAAAAGGCAGTGGATGGGCAGCAGGGAGGAATACTGAAGAAGATGTTAAGTTAGATGCTAAAGTCAGAGATGTCAGATCTTCCAAGGCCTGTAAGCTGCTGGAAGTAACAGCTGGAACATTAAATTACTGTTGGGGGTAAGTCTTAGGGTGAATTCTTGGGATTTCACCCCTTTCTTTCCCTTTTTGTCACCAGGATCACAGCCCTCTGCTTTGCCTGTGTAAAAATTCCTGTTTCCAGCCTATTTTTGCCCAGTGCAACTGAATTTGCTGAATCTGAACTGCACTCCCCTTTCACAGAGCTGCCAAGTCCTCAGCTCTGCAGAATCAGGGCTCCAGAAGCCCCAGTGAGTTTGGGAAGTGGAGAGGGTCTGTTTTACAGTCATGTCCAAGGATTAGCAAAGAGATTAGTTATGTCAAGTACTAGGAAAAAAGTGAGAAGCTCTCCTAGGAAGCATAAAGCAGTGCCTCTCTGATGAGAAATGGATAAGAGGCTGGTTGCTGAAGGAAAACCTTGCATTGTGACAGTGTGTTATATGGGAAATCAATTCAGATGATCTAATGGTCTCTTGTTGCCCTAGAAAAGAAAAAGTAATAAAAGGCCTATTAATTTGTTCCAGTTAGATGTTCATGCAAGAGAAACTGTGGAAGGAAATGAGCCAGGGGAAAGACAGAACTCCTAAAGAGTATTTGCTTCCTGTAGGGTAAAGGGGTTTTAAAAAGAGTGCCTTGAAGGAGGTCCTAGCATGGACAAACCCTGCACCCTCAAGAATAGGGACTTCTTCTACTGCACTTTTTTTCCTGTTGGATCTCACCTAAACAGGGCATCCCTGGCAAATCTGGAGGGAGGTCAAGGTCAGCTGCTGAGGACCTTTGGATATCCACTTCAGCATATCTGGGGGGAAGATAGGTTGTAGGTTGGGACTCTGATCAGGACCAGCACATGTTGGGGCAAAAGCTTCAGGGCACATCCTTGGTTTTTGCAATGCAATGGTCTTGTGGTACCAGCAGCTCTAGGGAACACCTGAAAGAAGATGGAGAGACGTTCCTTGATCACTGTGCATTGGATCAAGGATAACCCATGATGCATCAGAGCATGGTGTTGCTTTTCTCTACCACAGCTCTGACATGGTGACAGCTCCTCACCATGACTTGGGTCCCTTGTTGCCTTTGGTGATCCTATACCAAGGTGGCCAGTTGCTCAACCAATCTCACAGCCTTCTATGATGTCATCACTGGCTGGGTGGATGGAGGAAGAGCAGTGGATGGCATCTACCTTGACTCCAGCAAGGCTTTTGATACTGTCTCTCATGGCATGCTGCTGGCAAGGCTGAGAGAACATGGGATGAATGAGTGGGCAGTGAGTTGGGGGGAGAACTGGCTGTGGGACCCAGCTCAGAGGGTGCTGAGCAGTGGAGCAGAGTCTGGCTGGAGGCCTGTGGCTTGTGGTGTCCCCCAGGGCTCAGGGTTGGACCCAGTCCTGTTTAACATCTTCATTGAGACCTTGATGAGGGGACAGCATCCACCCTCAGCAAGTGTCTGATGATCCAGAGCTGGGAGGAGTGGGGGACACCCAGGACACTGCGCTGCCACCCAGAGAGACCTGGCCAGGCTGGAGAGCTGGGCAGGGAGAGACCAGAGGAGGTTCAACAAGAGCAAGGGGAAAGTTTGGCCCCTGGGAAGGAAGAACTGCTGGGATCAGGACAGGCTGGGGGGAGCTGCTGGAGAGGAGCTCTGTGGAGAAGGACCTGGGGGTGCTGGGGGGTGACAGGGTGGCCATGAGCCAGCAGTGTGTCCTGGGGCTGAGAGAGACAATGGGATCCTGGGGGCATCAGGAGGAGTGTGGGCAGCAGGTCCCAGGAGGGGATCCTCCCCCTCTGCTCTGCCCTGCTCAGGCCCCAGCTGGAGTGTTGTGTCCAGCTCTGGGCTCCCTGGGATCAACCAGCCAGGGATCTCCTGGAGAGAGTCCAGAGGAGGCTCTGGAGATGCTGAAGGGCCTGGAGCATCTCCCCTGGGAGGAAAGGCTGAGGGAGCTGGGGCTGTTGAGCCTGGAGAGAAGCAGCCTGAGAGGGGATCTGCTCCCTGGTTCTCCAGAGCTGAAGGGTGGGAGCCAGGGGGCCATGGGCAGCCTCTTCTCAGGGTCTGTGGGGACAGGCCAAGGGGCGCTGGGCTCAAGTTGGAGCCCAGGGAGTTGCGCCCCAATGTGGGGAAGAACTTGGTGAGGGTGAGGGAGCCCTGGGCCAGGCTGCCCAGGGGGTGTGGAGTCTCCTTCTCTGGAGAGATCCCAGCCCCTGTCCTAGGGACCCTGCTTTGGCAGGGGGTTGCACCCCATGATCTCTGGAGGTCCCTTCCAATCCCTGGGATTCTATGATATCTGATGCAATGATGTGGCTGTGAAATCATAGAGAGGCCAAGGACAGGTCTGGGAGTGCCATACACAGAGCTTTAGAGGGCGCATGGCTACGAAGAGCTTGCAGAAATCCTGATCCCTTAATTTCCATGTCCCAAACTCCTCTGCTCTGCAGCAAAGCACGTGCTGAGCACAGCGTGCGCTGAGCTGAACCGGGGGCCCAGTGCCTAAAACCACAAGACCTCTGTGGGAAAGCTCTTCCTGCCTCTGCTGCCTTTTAACTCCTCACAGCTGACTCCCAACTTGCACTAACATCACCCCAGTCAGAGCACCCATCCCTGGTGAATTCGAAGACAATGCTCCTCTTAAGGAGCAGGAGGAGTAATTATGGAATTAACAACTGACCTCCTCTCATGTGTTTTTATGTGCTTGTGTGCCTCCAAGGACAGGATTTGTACTTTTTGTCCTGTTTATAAAAGCATGCCTGACCTTATTTTAGTCTTTTTTTTCCTAAAGGAGTGATGGAGGTTTGGCCAAGATAAAAGCATGAAGCAGAGTGTTGTTGAAACTGTAAACAGGGGAGGAGCAGATGTTTCTTCCCTTCTACAGAGGCAAAGGAAAGAGAAAGAAAAGGGGAGAAAGCCAGAGCTGCCCAGGAGGGAAGAATGAAGTGTGGTATGATTCAGTTTGGAAGGAGCTGAGGAGATCTTAAATTAAAATCCAGCTTCATAGGTCTTGAATGTGCCTGTTTTCTGTGTGGGGCCCCTGGAAACACTGTGGGGTTGCATAGAGACCTGGTAAATGTAGTTAGGCAGGAAAAGGGAAGGATAGCCAAGAAAGAATATGTGCCTCAGCATGAGGAATCCTGGGTGCTGGGTGACTTGACTTTCACAACTCAACCAGTGCACCCACTGCCAGAAGTCCACGCTTGGCTCCCTACAGGTAGGTATGGGATGAAACCCCTGTGAATGGCAGGGCTGAGGGACCAGCCAATACACTGCTGGGAGGCCCTCTTTGGATGGGCTTATTGGCATTTTCCACCCAGGTCTAGATGGTGAGCCATGAAGAAACACCACCTTGTCTGAGCTGCTCGAGAGCCATGCAAGTGTGGTTGGAGCCCTCCTGCTCAGGCTTGGCATGGTGAAACCACCTGTGTTTTGTGTGATGATGGTGGGACATAGAAGACTGAGGTGAGCCTGATTCTGCTTGGTCCTCAGAAGTTTTGAAGTAATCCACATTATCTAGTGATTGGTAGGCTGCAGCTGTCTGTTAAGACACATCTTGTATGAGGAAGGAGTATTTGGGACTCCAGTGTTTCATCCTCATAGTCTTCTGTGGTCAAGGAAGATGCCTTTGAAATGGGAATGGTGAGCAGAGTTGACCATAAAAGATCTGGCATAAGAGGAGAGGTCAAAACTGAGGAAGACATCAGTTTTGAGCAGCAAAACCAGTTCAGAGTGGGGATATAACTGCTGTGGTTTCCAACACAAAAATCAGCGAGGAAGAAGAGTTATTTAAGCTCAAGGACAATGTCAAAACAAGGCCAAAAGAAGATAAGCTGGGCACAGATCAATTCAGAGGGGAAATGAGAAGGTCTCTAAATGGTAGAAAATGGATGTTTTGGAACAGGTTCAATGAGAAGAAGCCAAGGCCACTTTTCCCATGGACCACAGTCAGTTTTGGAAAGGATGGTGGGTACTTTTGCTTGTGATGGGAAGGACTGGACCTGTAGGCTGGTCTTTCCTTTCCTTACTGTTGGGAAAACAATGTATAGGACACTGAAGAGTCCCTTTGACTAAGAGAGACATAAATATAATCCTGACCATGAAGGCTAGCAAAGAGCTAAAGAACCCAAGAACCCCAAGGCAAAAAATGCCTGCAGAAACTGTATTGGAAAAAGATCCACAAAACAGAGACTCACAGAATGATCAGGGTTGGAGGAGACGTCTGGAGATCATCCCCTCCAACCCCCCCAGAGCAGGGTCCCCTCGAGCTGCACAGCACAGCGCCCAGGATCCCGGGGTTGGGATGGCTCCAGAGCTGGAGGGAGACTCCCCAAGCTCTCTGGGCAGCCTGGCCCAGGGCTCTGCCCCCCTCCCAGCACAGAAGCTCCTCCTCAGGCTCAGGGGGAACTTCCTCTGCTCCAGGCTGTGCCCACGGCCCCTTGTCCTGTCCCTGGGACCCCCTGAGCCCAGCCTGAGCCCTCCTCCTGAGCCCACCCCTCAGGGCTTGCTCAGCACTGAGCAGATCCCCCTCAGGCTTCTCTTCTCTGGGCTGAGCAGCCCTGAGTCCCTCAGCCTCTCTGGTGCCCTCAGCATCTCCACAGCCCTTTGCTGGCCCCTCTCCAGGAGCTCCCTGGCCTTCCTGCCCCGGGGAGCCCAGCCTGGCACATAATATTCCAGATGAGACCTCCCCAAGGCAAAGGGGAGGAAGAGTTTGAATACTTTGTACATGAGAATTCATGAGGTAAATTAGATACCACTTTGTTCAGGTGCCACCAGCAATGGATGGATGAGGTTTAGTCATAAAGTGGCATCAAAAGTCCCTGGGTTGCATGACAAGAAATGTGGCCAGCAGATCAAGAGAGGTGATTCTCCCACTCTAATCTGCTCTGGTACAACCCCCCTGCAGTGCTGCATCCAGCTCTGGAGCCCTCAACGCTGGAAGGACATGGAGCTCTTGGAGCAAGTCCAGAGGAGGACACAAGGATGATCACAAGGCTGGAGCAGCTCTGCTCTGGAGCCAGGCTGGGAGAGCTGGGCTGGGGCAGCCTGGAGCAGAGGAGGCTGCGGGGGGACCTTAGAGCCCCTTCCAGCCCCTGAGAGGTGCCTGTAGGAAAGCTGGGAAGAACTGTTCCCCAGGGCACGGAGCGCCAGGACGAGGGGCCATGGGTTCAACTGCAGCAGGGCAGGCTCACAGGAGACCTGGGGAAGAAGCTCTTCCCTCTGAGGGTGGGTGGGTGGGGAGACCCTGGCCCAGGTTGCCCAGAGAGGTGGGGAAGGCCCCATCCCTGGAGACATTTGGGGTCAGGGTGGATGGGGCTCTGAGCACCCTGCTCTAGTGAAGATGTCCCTGCTGGCTGCAGGGTGGGACTAGATGGCATTTAAATGTCCCCCCCACCTAACACATTCAACGATTCTAAGTGTGCTGCTTATCCTTCACCTGGGCTTCTCTCTGTGGCCTCAAGAAGGAATGTTCTTGTTTTAGGAGTGCCATGACTAAAGAACAACCAATCTTAAACCAGTACAAAGGTTAACGGAGATCTTGTAATATCTCCAGGATGGTCTGGATGCTTGATGCAGATAGATGACTCAGCACACTCATTTAATACTACCAGACAGATGGTTCAGCTATTACAGCTCGTAGCAAGGGAGGACTTCATCTGGTAATCCAATAATCTTAATTATATTATCCTGATAATAGGCAATGAGGTAAACTGAAGGGAGGCAGAAGCTAAACACAGCAGCGGCTGTCCAAACAGCCTCGGATTTGTTATGTATCAAATGATTTTTAATCATTCTACCATGATGGCATTGGAGCCTCAGCCCAGTATAAACCAGCTCAGCTCTACTGAAGTCAAGGTAACTCAGTCAATTCTTTTGGTGCTCTGAGTAACTGGCCTGAGGTCATTAATGCTATTTAATTTGCAGCGCTCCTTTTAACCTTGTGCATCAGGAAAGCTGTGACTCCAGTAAAAACCTAGGTCCTCCTCACATCTAATCAAGTCATTGTATCTAATTGCAGATAATCTGAAGTCTTAGATCTGAAGTGCATAACATCTAAAGAGCTAGCATTTAAAAAAGGATCCCAATTAAATGAGTGGTGAACACAAGTGTGTTTTTATCTCTTTTTTTTTACCCCCTCATCTTTTTGTGGGGCTAATTGCAAGAAAGGAGCTCACTCTTAAATGAAACCCTTTTGTAGATTAAGGATGGCTTTCAATTAGCCTGAAAGCCTCCACTCTCCATCACAAAATCTTCTGCTTGAGCATTCCTTCCTAGAACTGATACTGCAGGCCACGGTGTTGGGTTTTCCTGCTCCACATTCACACACAAGCACAAACAAACCGAATTAGGAAGAGGCACTCTCATTTCAAAACAATGCTGGGAGTGCACAAAAATACAGCAACAGTGAGGGCAGTGCTGGAAACTAGAGATGATTGTGGAAATCACAGAATCACCAGATTGGAAAAAACCCTTGAAGATCATCAAGTCCAACCATCCCTGTCCTGTGCTGCCCCAGCTCCCTGAGCACCTCATCTCCCCTCTGTTCAACACCCCCAGGGCTGGGGACTCAGCCCCCTCCCTGGGCAGCCTGTGCCACAGCCCCCCAGCTCTGCCAGGGAAGAACTTTGCCCTCCCAGCTGAGCTGAGCCTGCCCTGGCCCAGCTTGAGCCCATTGCCCCTCCTCCCAGCTCCTGGCCCCTGGCTGAAGAGACCAGCGCCCACCTCTCTGCACCCTCCTGCCAGGGCAGGGCAGGGCAGGGCAGGGGGGAGAAGGGCTCCCCTCAGCCTCCTCTGCTCCAGCCTCAACACCCCCAGCTCCCTCAGCCGCTCCTCGCAAGCTTTGCTGCTCTCCAGCCCCTTCCCCAGCCTGGTTGCCCTTCTCTGGACACGCTCCAGGACCTCCATGGCCTTCTTGGAGTCAGGGGCCCACAGCTGCCCCCAGCACTCCAGCTGCAGCCTCCCCAGGGACCAGCCCAGGGGCACAATCCCTGCCCTGGCCCTGTGGCCACGCTGGCTCTGACACAAGCCAGGATGCCCTTGGCCTTCCTGGCCCCCGGGCACACTGCTGCCTCCTGGGCAGTCCCAGTCCCCCAACACCCCCAGGTCCTTCTCCCCAGCAGCCTTCCAGCCTCTCTGTCCCCAGACTGGAGCACTGCTCAGGGTGGGGATGGCCCATGGGCAGGACTCTGCCCTTGGCCTTGTTGAACTTCAATGGTAATGAGCTTTGGATAAAGTTTTCTGTCCTACTCTAAAGCCCTTTTTCTGAGGGAAAGAAGACACAGGTTGCTTTTCACTCTACAGCATCAGAGATGAAGCTCCCTGAGGCTCAACACAACACCCTCAGGGAAAAACTACACTAACTTGTCTCTACTAGATTTTTAAGTGAAATAGTTCACTTCAACTTCCCAAAGTATATTTTTACCCTGAAGATACAACTGGAATTTAATAAAATAAGGTATTTTAATGGGGTTTTTTTTTTCCTTTTTGAACAGGAGCAATGTTTCCATCATGGAGCTGTAGAGCTAGAGCTGAGAGATTCTTGCACAAAGAGGGCCCATCAAATCTGCAGAGACATCACTAGGGTAATTTGTAGCAGAGAGTTTCTGGAGGATGAAGCTCTGAAACTTCAGGAGGCTACTGACCCATAAAGCCCTCTCCTGGATTCCTATAGCTGTGGGAACTTAGCTAGGATGCAACTTGAACCTGTGGCCAATGCATCTCAGGTCACATCAGTATCTTGGTTTTAGCCATCAGATGAGCTTATATTAAGGTATCAGAGTGGAAATGGAGTGGTGGGGTACAGGCACATTCATCTCTCATCATGGAAACAGAGATCTTGCTTCAAAATCAGAGCACCTATTTTCTGCACCTTCTTCTCTTTCAAGCTCCCTTGCCTTTTATGGTCATGGGCATGAACTGGATGTCATCCAGAGGGACCCTGACAGGCCTGAGAGATGGGCCTGTGCAAAACATATGAAGATCACCAAGGCCAAGGGCAAGGTTCTGCCCATGAATCAGGGAATTCCAAGCACAATGACAGGATAAGAAGGACACAAAGGTGTTGGAGCGAGGCCCAAGAAGGCCACAGCCCCTCTGCTCCACAGCCAGGCTGGGAGAGCTGGGCTGGCTCAGCCCAGGGAAGAGAAGGCTGCTTCTGGGGAGAGCTCTGAGCCCCTTCCCGTCCCTCGAGGGGCTCCAGGAGAGCTGGAGAAGGGCTGGTGCTGAAAGCAGGGAGGGCCAGGCCAGGGGAACGGCCTTCAGCTGCAGGAGGGGATGGAGAGGGGCTGGGAGGCAGAAATCCTTCCAGGGGCGGGGGAAGGCCCTGGCCCAGGGTGCCCAGAGAAGCTGGGGCTGCCCCAGGATCCCTGGCAGGGTTCAAGGCCGGGTTGGATGGGGCTTGGGGCACCCTGGGCTGGTGGGGGTGTCCCTGCCCATGGCAAGGGGTTGGGATTAGTTGATCTTTGAGGTCCTGACTCAAACAATTCTATGGTTCAATGATCTAGCTTTTTTTCCCAAACTTCCCTTCAAACTCATATTTTATAGGGTAATTCTCATGGTCCTCAGAGGGTGTGCCTCACTCCAACCCAAAAGCTGACACCACCCTGCTCCCTTCCTTTTGAGGTGAATATAGTTACCTAGTCCTAAGGAGCAATAGGATTTAATAGTGCTGCTTCTCATCACTTTTTCTTCCCACCACTCCATCTAGCTGCTCCAGGCAGAGAGCTGAAGATCCTGAAAGCAGGGCCACGTGGGACATTCACCCACAGCTGTCCTGAACGCTCTCTGCATGGTGCAAAACAGACATCTGGAGGTTTTCATTCCAGCCAGGCTTAAGGCTGGACACGCTGCTTGTTGAAGCTAGAGAAAAAGCTCTGCCCATGGGCAACTTATGAACTGCTCCCAGATGAGAGGGAGACCCAGCAGATGAACACCCTGGAGCTCAGCAGAGTCCAGCACTAGCTCTGCATGATGTCGTTTTCTACCCACTGATCAGGCAGTGATGTGCCCTGGTACTGTTGGCCATAGAATCATAAGATCATTTATGCTGGTAAAGACCTTTGAGAGCATCAAGTCCAACCATTAACCCAGCACTGACAAGCCTATCACTGAACCATGCCCTTGGTTCATCTACACACCTTTTAAACACCTCCACCACTTCCCTGGGCAGCCTCTTCTGGTGCTCAACAAGCCTTTTAGTGAAGAAGTTATTGCTAATATCCAATCTAAACCTTGCTCCAGCACCATGACTTCCTCCTGGGGTGAAGTCCAACACCTTATTTTCTGTACAGGCAAAATGTCTTATCCTGAGAGAATCTGGATTTGGCTGCAGAATTTTTCTTGACATGTTGAGCTGATCTGAAGGAAAGGCTGACACTTCTTTTGAATAATCTGAGATGTGGGATAGCTGTAAAAAAACAAGAAAAAGAAGGGAAAAGAGAAAAAAAAAGAAAAAAAAAAAAAAAGAAAAAAGAGAAAAAAGAAAAGAGAAGAAAAGAAAAGAAAAGAAAAAATAAAATGAAATGAAAAGAAAGAAAAAAAAAGAAGAGAAAATAAAATAAAATAAAATGAAAGGAAAGGAAAGGAAAGGAAAGAAAAGAAAAGAGAAGAAAAGAAAATAAAATAAAATAAAATAAAATAAAATAAAATAAAATAGGAAAAGAAAAGAAAAGAAAAGAAAAGAAAAGAGAAAAGAAAAGAGAAGAAAAGAGAAGAAAAGAAAAGAAAAGAAAAAAAGAAAAGAAAAGAAAAGAAAAGAAAAGAAAAGAAAAGAAAAGAAAAGAAAAGAAAAGAAAAGAAAAGGAAAAGAAAAGAAAAGAAAAGAGAAAAGAAAATAAAAGGGGAAAGGAAGGGAAAGGAAAGGGAAGGGAAAGGGAAGGGAAGGGAAAGGGAAGGGAAGGGAAGGGAAGGGAAGGGAAGGGAAGGGAAGGGAAGGGAAGGGAAGGGAAGGGAAGGGAAGGGAAGGGAAGAAGGAAAGGAAAGGAAAGGAAAGGAAAGGAAAGGAAAGGAAAGGAAAGGAAAGGAAAGGAAAGGAAAGGAAAGGAAAGGAAAGGAAAGGAAAGGAAAGGAAAGGAAAGGAAAGGAAAGGAAAGGAAAGGAAAGGAAAGGAAAGGAAAGGAAAGGAAAGGAGGAAAGGAAAGGAAAGGAAAGGAAAGGAAAGGAAAGGAAAGGAAAGGAAAGGAAAGGAAAGGAAAGGGAAAAAAGGAAAAAAAGATTGATTGACTTGAGCTGGTAGGAAGCTCAGATAATGAAGGTTCTTTTAGAGAGATGGCAGCTTTCTGAAGAGTAGCAGCAATTTTGGGGTGAAATATGGTGTTTCAGAGTGCATGGCAACAAAAGCCAATGGTGTCCAACAGGAGCTAAGAGCAATTTAGTTATAATTTCTAGCTTCTGCACCTTTGAGGCTATTTTATGCTGTCATTAACAACGACAGAACAAAGACAGGGCAGTGACTTTTACAACAGAAGAGAAAATAAGTAGTAGTAGAACCTTTAATAGCCAGAAACTCTGTTTTTATAACTACAGCAAAAGATCAACTCACCTTCATATCTTTCTTCCCCTCCATGAAAATTAATCCAGGGGGAGATTTAGAAGAAAAGGGATTATGCTCAGTGGATTAGTAACAGTACACTTTCCAAATCAGGGCTCATAAATCCAGGTGGATGCTCACAGCATCATCAAAGCAGCAGAAATTCAGTGGTGACAGGGAGATTTGCGACTGAGAATGGCAATTTAGTCGAGGTAATTAAATATGAAGGTGAAGTTACAAATGGTCCCCACACAATTCCCTCCATCTATGTCACCTCATACCCTCTGTGAGTGGATGTAGAGAAACACAGAATCACGAGGTTGGAAAAGACCTTTAAGATCATCAAGTCCAACCGTTCCCATCCTAAGCTGAACCATCTCCCTGAGCACCTCATCTCCCCTTTTTTTAAACACATCCAGGGAAGGTGACTCAGCCCCTCCCTGGGCAGCCTGTTCCAGGCCCCAACAACTCTTTTAGTAAAAAAATTTTTTCTAGTATCTAATCTAAACCTGCCCTGGCACAGTTTGAGGCCATTGCCCCTTGTCCCATCTCCTGTCACCTGGCTGAAGAGACCATCACCCACCCCTCTACAACCTCCCTTCAGTGAGGTCTCCCCTCAGCCTCTTCTTCTCCAGACTAAACACCCCCAGCTCCCTCAGCTGCTCCTCAGAGGATTTTCCCTCCAGCCCCTTCCCCAGCCTGGTTGCCCTTCTCTGGACTCACTCCAGGACCTCCATGTCCTTCTTATGGTGAGGAGCCCAGAACTGGACCCAGCACTCCAGCTGCAGCCTCCCCAGTGCCCAGTCCAGGGGCACAATCATCTCCCCAGACCTACTGCCCACACTATTTCTGACACAAGCCAGGATGCCCTTGGCCTTCCTGGCCACCTGGGTTCACTGCTGACACCTATTCAGCCTGCAGAGCTGGAGGTAGAGTGGAGGGAGAGTGCAAAGCTGGAGGTAGAGTGCAGAATGCAACCAGCCAGCCCATATTTTGGGGATCTGAATGGCTTTCTCTGGAGAAATATAAAAACTTGCCTTGGCTACGTGGTTTCTTCTTGTGTGGGGAGTTCTGGGCAGTTTATATAAACTGCATGGCAATGGAGCAGAATGGAGATCTGCAGCAAATAAGCATGAAGTCTGCTTTCCTTGGTATTTGGCTTTTTCTTCCAGGGAAGCTCACAGCTTGGTGTGTGCTTTTGTTGCTATAATTACTCACTGAGTGCATTAGATCTCTGCTTTTCATTTTTATTCTTCTCTTTTCTTTTTTTTCCCCCTCCTTTTTGTTTGTTTCAATGCTCTCTTCCACTGAGAAAGAGGCATTCATTTCTGGCTGCTGGTCTTACATCTTAATGACCCAACGCTTGTCACTTTGGGGTGCTTCTTGCTGGGGGGTGTGTAACAAATGTTTTCAGGGAGCTCTGCTGCTTTGCCAGCCTCTGGCAATGTGTCAAGAAGGGGAGAACTGACTGTTGTGAAAGAAACAGCATTAACTGCCTATGGGCATTATGCTTGAGCTCAGGCCAAGTATCTGAGTCCACTTAGTCGTGGGATTAAACAAGGGAACGTGCCTGTGGGGCTTCATGCAATTTGTCACCATGGAAGGGGCCCAGGAAAGCGCAATTTACTGGGTGAGGAAATGCATATATTTGCAGAGAGTCCAATTATTGCAGGGGCTTATCAACAGGGTGGAAAAATGAGAGGGTGGTGGTTATAATGCCCATGTTTCTATTTACATTCATTGCGTTGTCACTGGTGCCTCAGGCTGTTGGATCCCAGCATCTCTGGGTGATGTGATCATGGGAGGTTGGACCTGAGGATCTCTTGAGGTCCCTTCTAACCCCTATGATTCTGTGATTCTATGATGCCTTTCTTTTGCTGGGTTCATACAGCATCTAGTACAGAATGGACATGAAGGATCTAGACTATGCCTGGAGCTTTAGGACAAAGAAAAGAACAATTATTCAATTAAAATTAACACTTTCACGCCTTGAAGGATAAATAGTAGGTGGAGAAATGATGGGGTCAGGCAGAAGGGTATCTTGGAGCTGATAGATAGAAGAATGTTGATATAGAATCATAGAATGGTCTAGGTTGGGAGGGAGCCCAAGGGTCCCAGAGCTCCAACCCCCTGCCACAGGCAGGGACACCAACCTCCAGGCCTGGAGCTACACAAGGTTGGAAGAAGCAGCTGGATATATTCAAAAGACACCAGCTTTTCATTGATAAAAGTTTTTAGGGCTGGGGGACACCCTCCAAGACCCCAAAATATCAGGAAGGGCTTTCTCTGTTCCCAGAAATTCTGGGTTACTGGTGTGTGGAGTCAGAGAATCCCAGCCTGGGCTGGGTTGGGAGGGAGCCCAAGGGTCCCAGAGCTCCAACCCCCTGCCACATGCAGGGCCACCAACCTCCAGGCCTGGAGCTCCACAAGGTTGCCCAGGGCCCCAGCCAACCTGGCCTTCAACACCTCCAGACACAGGGGCACCCACCCCCTCTCTGGGCAGCCCCTGCCAGCCCCTCCCCACTCTCTCTGCAAAGAACTTCCCCCTAAAATCTAATCTAAACCTTCCTTCCTTAGGAAGGAATGTGATATACTAATGGAGATCCCAGAATCACAGAATCACAGAATTGTAGGGGTTGGAAGGGACTTCAAGAGGTCATCAGGTCCAACCCCCTGCCAAAGCAGGGTCCCTAGGACAGGGGCTTGAATCTCTCCAGAGAAGGAGACTCCACACCCCCTGGGCAGCCTGTCCCAGGGCTCCCTCACCCTCACTGTGAAAAAGTTCTTCTGCAGATTGGTGTGGAACTTCCTGGGCTCCAACTTGCAGCCATTGCCCCTTGTCCTGTCCCCACAGACCACTGAAAAGAGGCTGGCCATTTCCCTCTGTGTCCCACATTTGGTATGATGGAAAGGGATGTGCTTGGGACCTGCCCACAGTTCATAGGATGACTTCCTCCTATCTGGCTCTGTGTGTGGAGAAGAATTCAACCCCAGGCTGGATCCTAGGGTCTCAGCAGGAGTCTGGCCTTACTTAACAAACAGCCTTCTTTTCCCTTGCCTCCTGATGGATGGAGAAGTTGTGTCAGGCAAGGTGAAGTTCAGGACACGAACCTGGGATCTCTCCTGCTGTGGAGTCATGCAAAATGCATGAGGTTTAGAGAAAGGAAAGTCTAAGAGAGAATTACTCCCCAGCTTCCCTTGCAATAACATCCCCCAGTTGCTCAGCAGGGTTTGCTGAATAATACAAACAAATCAGCCACTAATTGGCTCTTCATTTGCTCTGAGTATTTTTTCCTCTATTCTTTATCTGAAAACTCCCCAGCTACGTGGAGTCAGGTATATTAGTCCATCTTCTCTTTTGTTTGGTCAAGATATATTTAATAATGAGGAAGCATTACAATTTCCCCCTTTGGGGAAAAAAAGGGAGTGTTATTCCTGGCTGTGATAAGCTGAGATGTTATTAAGCTTCCTGCACGAGTCCTTCAGCTATCCTGTTCTTCCATAACACTTTCCACTAGCAGTCTGCAGAGGGCTTTGCTCTGGACATTAAAGTTCTTGCCTTCAACAGTGGCTGCAACTTACACAGGGGAAGCTGTTGTGAGTCCTAACCCGCTGCCTTGGTCAGCACAGATGAAATTGCACTCCTGGCTCATTTGGCTGCATTTAATGCTGGTGAAACGGAGCCAGAACAAGGTCCTGAGTCACTTATTTGATGCAAATTATTTGGCATGTTAAGGTGGGGTGTTTTTTTTTGGCTCAGGCCAGTTAACACAATCCTGTGTTAAAGAGCAAAGATCATAGAATCACAGAATCCCAGGGGTTGGAAGGGACCTCCAGAGATCATGGGGTCCAACCCCCTGCCAAAGCAGCTCCCCAGCTCATATTGCACAGGGCTGGAATCTCTCCAGAGAAGGAGACTCCACACCCCCCTGGGCAGCCTGGCCCAGGGCTCCCTCACCCTCACTGGGGAAAAGTTCTTCCCCAGGTTGGCGCAGAACTTCCTGGGCTCCAACTTGCAGCCATTGCCCCTTGGCCTGTCCCCACAGACACTGAGAAGGGGCTGGCCATTTCCCCCTGCAGCCCATGCTTAAGATAATTATAAACATTAATTATGTCCCCCCTTAGTCTTCTTTTCTCCAGGCTGAACAGTCCCAATCTTCTCAGCCTTTCCTCCCAGGGGAGATGCTCCAGGCCCTTCAGCATCTTCGTAGCCCTTCTTTGGACTCTCTCCAGGAGATCCCTGGCTGGTTGATCCCAGGGAGCCCAGAGCTGGACACAACACTCCAGCTGGGGCCTGAGCAGGGCAGAGCAGAGGGGGAGGATCCCCTCCTGGGACCTGCTGCCCACACTCCTCCTGATGCCCCCAGGATCCCATTGTCTCTCTCAGCCCCAGGGCACACTGCTGGCTCATGGCCACCCTGTCACCCCCCAGCACCCCCAGGTCCTTCTCCACAGAGCTCCTCTCCAGCAGCTCCCCCCAGCCTGTCCTGATCCCAGCAGTTCTTCCTTCCCAGGGGCCAGACTCTCCCCTTGCTCTTGTTGAACCTCCTCTGGTCTCTCCCTGCCCAGCTCTCCAGCCTGGCCAGGTCTCTCTGGGTGGCAGCGCAGTGTTCCTGCGTGACAAAGATGCTCTTTGGGGTGTAATTCCCCCAGGGCACTATGGCCAGGTCTGGAGTATGGACTCTGTCTGGAGTCTCCAGTGCTCATGCAGGGCACAGGTTCCTCCATGGTGTCCACCAAACTTCCATTGCCAGGCTTCTAATCTGAGTTTCTGTAGAAAAAAAATATGGGTGTTTTGTGTTTGTTTCACAGCTCAAGGCTGGAGGCCTCTGTTTGTACCTAGAAAGACTGGGTAGAAGAGAGACATCTGCAAGAAAAGGTCTTTCCCTCTAGAGGTGGTTGCAGCCAAGAAAGGGGAGGGCATTTGTAAATGAATGTGGAGCTATGACAGATGAAGAGCTTGGGGCTGAGTAGCACCAAGGTGATAGTAAAGGCTTTGCAGGAGGCATATAAACCATTGCTAATGCAGAGGCAAATGCTTACTTAGGTGCCACCAGAATGCTGGACTCGATCCAGTCCTGAGGAATGCTCCTCTGACCTTGGTGTGCTTTTGTCTAGCACAGGGGGGAAACAGAGCCATGCCTCTGGCCAGGCTGGGGAGAGAAAAATCCCTTGAGACCCCTCATCTGGGGGACACCTGGATAGCCTGCTGGTGTTCATTGGTCCTGGACAAATTAAACTGACAGCACACACTTAGCCTGTTGTCTCTCAGCTTTGGTTGTCTCCTTGGTGATGGCACCTAGGTAGCTTCCAGACTTAGAGGGAGGCTAAGTCAGAAGGAAACAGAGGAACAAAGATTCTTTAACCCCTGGTCATGCAGAGAATAGACCCAGGGCATTTGCCAGGGTTCAATTCCTGGCTGAGAAGGAGTAATAAGGTAAACCTGGGTTGGGTTTGATTCACCTGTTCAAGCTAACTTGGTGTGCCCTGATGGAAAGGAGAGCAGTTGGAGCTCATGCAACTGGCTTGGCAGGGTGATGTATGTGAGGAGAATGAGGGTTTGGGGGGGATGTCATCAGTAAAAGAAAACTTTTCCTGGGGAAATTTCAACAGTGCAAAGTAAGCAACAATTTCCATAGGCTTTCATGTGGATTTAGGTCTTTCTCTGCTTCCAGGTGTTTTGGTAATGTCCTCTATAGAACTGGCTTCATAGAAACATGATGAGAACAGAGAAACACACTCATTAGCAAAAAGCACAGAGAGAGGTATGTGGAGGGAGCTGTTTGGAGAGTTACTTGGGTATGGAAAGCATCAGGAATGATGACAGAATCCTTGCAGCTTGCTGCAGAGACCAATCTCTTGGCATCTGCTTAAATCTGGAGGGTGGACAAGTGTTTTCTGCCCTGTGCTGGGGTAATGAGGCTGAAGATGTATGTAAATATATACTATTTACCAGGGAAGAGGACGTTAGTTGAGGAAATGAATAATTTCAGGGGGTATAAACGGATCAGAGATGTTTGGAGAAGGAAGATGCTCATATAATTTGGTTTGATCCAAAGGGTAATGCAATCAGATGATAATGAAGGCCAGTTGTTTATCACCTGTTGTAAAAGAATTGTCTGGGCAGAGAATAAAGAAAGAAATAGCATATTGTCTCTCTAATAAGAACCTCCAAATAGGCTCTCATGGCTTTGTAGGGTTTTAAAGAAAGATGGGCTAGGGATGCCTTCAAATAGGACCTCATGTATGCTATAGTCCTCCCAGGTTTGCTGTCATCTCTGCGCTGATTCTGTTACACTGAGGTTGATACCAGTAAATCTCCTGGAAGAGGATCGAGTCATTTAATCCTGCAAGTCAGTTCTGTAGCTGAACTTCCCAGGATTGCACTGATTTAGAGCCAGGGAGATTTTGATGGCATAAAGTAAGAATAAAAATGGTTTCTCTGTGGGTTTTTTTTTTTTTATAGTACCCTAGGAGGTCATTAAAAATGAGCCTCTGTTAGGAGTCATCCTGAGTTTTAAATAAGTGCACTCTCTGTGGTCAGTTTAGAGGCTGGAGGAAAATACAAGCTGCTTTTTCTTTTTTTCCTGATCAAATTAGTTTTGCAAACCAGTGGGGCTTGCATCTTGCAAGTGAGACACTCCCTCAGATACTGGTTGAGAAGCACCTCCCAGCCAGCAGACATGAAAGGGATCTTCATCTCACTTTCATTAACCCTTGAACCCAAGCTGGATGCACTCAATAAAGCTGCTATGCTTTTTTTACCCTCACACTGAGACCTGTTGAATTCTCTCTGTTGTTTGGACCTAGCATCCTAAGTAGGTGAGTGATGTCATAAAATATGTTATCGGTCCACGATGCTGCACACCTTGGTGGCATTTGTCTTTGCTCAAAGGCAGGCTGTGGAGGGAATTACTGAAGTGTCCATGCATGCAGATCATAGAATCACAGAATCCCAGACTGGTCTGGGTTGGGAGGGAGCCCAAGGATCCCAGAGCTCCAACCCCCTGCCACAGGCAGGGCCACCAACCTCCAGGCCTGGAGCTACACAAGGTTGCCCAGGGCCCCAGCCAACCTGGCCTTCAACACCCCCAGACACAGGGGCACCCACCCCCTCTCTGGGCAGCCCCTGCCAGCCCCTCCCCACTCTCTCTGCACAGAACTTCCCCCCAAGCTCTCCTCTCCCCCTTCCCTCCTCCAGCTTCACTCCAGCCCCCTTGTCCTGCCAGGCTCTGCCCTTCCCAAGAGCTGATTCCCCTCCTGCTCCTCGGGTCCCTTCAGGGACGGGCAGGCTGCAATGAGGTCCCCCCAGAAGCAGCCTTCTCTTCTCCAGGCTGAGCCAGCCCAGCTCCCTCAGCCTCTCTCCGCAGGGGAGCTGCTCCAGCCCTCTCAGCATCTCCGGGGCTCCTCTGACCCCTCTCCAACAGCCCCACATCTTCCTTGGGTTGGGGCCCCAGCTCTGGACACAGGACTCCAGCTGGGGCCAGCAGAGAGGGACAATCCCCTCCCTGGCCCTGCTGCCACCCCTCTGCTGATGGACGTTGCCTTGGCTGTAATCCCCGTGGTTGTAGCTTTGAATCACACCAGAAACAGCTCATCCTTCTAAGGTAAATGAAGTTCATTGCACTGCAAAGGTCACTTTGAAGGAAGCTCAGAAGATGGAGTCCTGCTTTGTTGCTCCCTGTACAAGATTAACACCAGTTTCTCTCCCACTTCCTGGCACCTATCAATCAGAGCTGGGATTCACCAGTGCTGAGTACCCAATAGACAGTTTGTCTGGCACCATTAGCCTCTTGCTTCTCCCAAGCCTGGCTGCTCAGGGACCTCATTCACTGCTGCCAAGGTGCAGGAGATGGGGTGTCACCCGCAGAGGCCATGGCAGGATGAGGAAGGTAATCCAGATCCTCCAAGGTTGTGTCTGGGCCTCTCAGCTTTTTCTTTGTTGCTTTTTTTTCCCCCCTGGATAATCTTGCCCAATGAGTGACACGCTGTTTATCACAGCCCACATGGCCACATGTCTCTGTTGGAAGAAAACAGCTTGTAAAAACATACCCAGATCATTCAGGCAAGTTTCCTTAGAAGTACTTTTCCTTCCAATGATATAAAAAAGCGATGAGCACTCTGGGCTGAGCAATCCCAGTTACCCAGGGATCACCTTCCCACCCAGCAGCATCATATGCTCCAAAGCTGAGTTGTTCTCCTCAACTAATAACAAGAAAGGTCAAGAATTTCTTCATCTTTATGTTCATTCTCTTTGCAGAGACTTAAAATGAAAGCACTTGAGGCATGAAAGAAGAAAAAGCTATTGGTTTATCTGAAGTAGGTTGACTACTAGTATTGGAAGAGACTTTTTTGGGTGTTAAACTGTTTAAGAAATGCTTTTGAGGTTTCCTGCAGAATGGGCTGTGCTGTGCTGTCTCAAAGGGATGCTGAGACACGTGAAGGCATAGGACTTAATCTTTCAGTGGCCAGATGTTTCTCTTCCTAGAAGGCAATAAACTTGGCATGGGTTTTGTTTTTTGTTGGGGGATCTAGGCTTTACCTAGATACAAAAGAAATGGGATATGAATGTAGAAAGGAAGAAAACTTGAGAAATAGACTTTGAGGTGAAGAATCATAGAATCATAGAATCACAGAATCCCAGGGGTTGGAAGGGACCTCCAGAGATCATGGGGTCCAACCCCCTGCCAAAGCAGCTCCCCAGCTCATATTGCACAGGGCTGGGATCTCTCCAGAGAAGGAGACTCCACACCCCCCTGGGCAGCCTGGCCCAGGGCTCCCTCACCCTCACTGGGGAAAAGTTCTCCAGCTTGAGCCCAGCGCCCCTTGTCCTGTCCCCACAGACACTGAGAAGGGGCTGCCCATGGCCCCCTGCATCCCATGCTTAAGATATTGATAAACATTAATTAGGTCCCCCCTTAGTCTTCTCTTCTCAAGGCTGAACAGTCCCAACCTACTCAGCCTTTCCTCCCAGGGGAGATGCTCCAGGCCCTTCAGCATCTCCAGAGCCTCCTCGGGACTCTCTCCAGGAGATCCCTGGCTGGTTGATCCCAGGGAGCCCGGAGCTGGACACAACACTCCAGCTGGGGCCTGAGCAGGGCAGAGCAGAGGGGGAGGATCCCCTCCTGGGACCTGCTGCCCACACTCCTCCTGATGCCCCCAGGATCCCATTGTCTCTCTCAGCCCCAGGGCACACTGCTGGCTCATGGCCACCCTGTCACCCCCCAGCACCCCCAGGTCCTTCTCCACAGAGCTCCTCTCCAGCAGCTCCCCCAGCCTGTCCTGATCCCAGCAGTTCTTCCTTCCCAGGGGCCAGACTCTCCCCTTGCTCTTGGTGAACCTCCTCTGGTCTCTCCCTGCCCAGCTCTCCAGCCTGGCCAGGTCTCTCTGGGTGGCAGCGCAGTGTCCTGGGTGTCCCCCACTCCTCCCAGCTCTGGATCATCAGACACTTGCTGAGGGTGGATGCTGTCCCCTCATCAAGGGCTCAATGAAGATGTTAAACAGGACTGGACCCAACACCGAGCCCTGGGGAACATTGCTAGTCACAGGCCTCCAGTCAGAGGTGGTGTAGAACTCATGATACCAAGGCATTGCAAGATGTGCTAAAGCAATGTGCATGGATAGTGGGAGAAACCCCTCACAGATCCTCCTGTCCTCTGCAGACAGCATTTTAGAAGCTTCCTGGCATTTCCCACTTACCCTGGTCCCACAAATCTATGTGAAGTTTATGGCTGCCATCTCCAGACTCTACACTGCTCACCAAAGTCTGTGAACAGCATCCAGACAAGTGATCTTTTATCAGAGGGGTACTCACCCAACCAGAAAAGGGTTCAGGGACAGGGAAAGGCACAAATTTGGCTTTCTGTTCTTTGGGGGTTTTCTTAAATTATATTTTTGTTTTCATTGCCTCTTTGGGATTGTGCAGTGAAGCTGTCACATTGGTGATATGGAACATCAGGTAACTGGAGTTGTGGGGATGAGAAGGAGAGGCTACATTTGGGTCAGTCACAGAGAGAGTGGGGAGGGGCTGGCAGGGGCTGCCCAGGGAGGGGGTGGGTGCCCCGTCCCTGGGGGTGTTGAAGGCCAGGTTGGCTGGGGCCCTGGGCAACCTTGTGGAGCTCCAGGCCTGGAGGTTGGTGGCCCTGCCTGTGGCAGGGGGTTGGAGCTCTGGGACCCTTGGGGTCCCTTCCAACCCAGACCAGTCTGGGATTCTCTGACTCCACACACCAGTAACCCAGAATTTCTGGGAACAGAGAAAGCCCTTCCTGATATTTTGGGGTCTTGGAGGGTGTCCCCCAGCCCTAAAAACTTTGATCAATGAAAAGCTGGTGTCTTTTGAATATATCCAGCTGCTTCTTCCAACCTTGTGTAGCTCCAGGCCTGGAGGTTGATGGCCCTGCCTGTGGCAGGGGGTTGGAGCTCTGGGACCCTTGGGCTCCCTTCCAACCCAGATTATTCTAGGATTCTGTGATTCTAAGTATAGAATTGTGGGTTTATTGCATCCCAGTTACCTCCTAGACTGGGACTAGAGGAATGGGGTAATTAATGGTTATTTGGGCTGAACCCAAAGCAGAACTGGAAATCTCAGACCCTGAGCTCCCCATGAGACCCACAGGGTTGAGTTCCCAATGAACACGATCTCCATGGATGCACCAGAGGCCAAATTCAGCTCTGGTCAAAGAGGGCATGGCCTTGATGATGCACCAGCTGCCTGTGCACATCTGAGCCTGGTCTGTACAAGCAATAAACTGCACCACCTAGATCTGAAGCTGCCATGAACAGCTCTCTGGGAGATAATTTGCATGTCACTGTGTCCCAGCTCTATATGTGTCACTGTGTCCCAGCTCTGAATGTGCTTTGCATTGTGCAGAGAGTCCTAGCTGAGTGCATCAGGTTTGGCACCGTCCTGCAGCGCTGTCTCAGCAGGCATTGCGTGACCACACAAGCTCCTGTTGCATTTGCAAGTCATGAAGCACCCACCCACAAGTTCATGCTGTAAACACACTGCTCTGGCAGACTGTGGGACAGCCTTCCCACTGTATCAGGCCTTCTGAACAGAAAAACAGCCATGCACCCATGAATAAAAATACCTTAGACCCACAGGGATGCCACATGGCCTTGAGGACAAACTGGTGTGTAGCTCTGGCATTGAAAAAGGAAACTTTTCAGCTTTTTCCTTACAGAAGTGGAACGCTCCATTATGAAGGGACTTCACATTTAAAGTCAAAGCATCCACAGCAGCACCAAATAGCTCTAGGATTAACCAAAATATTGGGGTTTGTGTCAAGCAGAATTCCTTACATTGACCCAAAAATGGAAAGTTCAGAATTAAAACAGCTGTCAGAAAGCACTTGTGTCTTGTCTCCTGAATTCTCTCCTCCTCCTTCCCCTTTTTTCTTCTGTTTTCCACTCAGCCACTGAACCAAAACCTCCCATTGTTCAGCCAGCTCCACACCAGCATTTGCAGCGGGCTTGCCACAGAAGTGTGGAGAGAAGCAGCTTCCCCCATTCTTCTCAGCAATAAGGTAAACATAAATCAGGGCTGATAATGCCTGTGTCAGCGTGGCAAACTCTTTCTTCATCCTCTCACAGGCAATGTGGAGATGGGGGGTGGGAGGAGATTATGTTTTTGAGGTCTGTGCTGTGTATCTGGAGTGACAACACAGTTTTGGTATCATGAGAGGTGTTTTTGGAAACTCATCCCACACAGAGCTGTGGGTAAAAGCATAGACAGTACAAAGAGCAAAACACCAGTGTTAAGTCAAAGGGAGATGAAAACCAGACCCATCAGTGGCAAGGAAACCAGTCAAACTGTAACTTAGATAAGAGCATGTTACTGTAGCGATAGTACAGATATGAGTATGAGCTGTAACATCCTGTACACAAGGGGATTTGGCTGGTGAGGAGCAACCATGAGAGAGAGTTAGTGTGGTTGGAGTCAAAAGAAGCGATGGATACTGCCTGAAAAACCTGCCTGGGAAGAGAAACGACCTCACCCAAAGGACAGCGCTCAGTAAAGCTGGCTGACCTAGAACTGCTGACCCTTAGAGGTTGGCTGGTCTGCACGAGAAGAACTGGAGACAGGACCCTCTGTGCTAAATGAAGCTGGCTTTTGTAATCATACTGTGTTTCAAAAGCAAAAGTGGGAACCATAGAATCACAGAATCCCAGGGGTTGGAAGGGACCTCCAGAGATCATGGGGTCCAACCCCCTGCCAAAGCAGCTCCCCAGCTCATATTGCACAGGGGCTGGAATCTCTCCAGAGAAGGAGACTCCACACCCCCTGGGCAGCCTGGCCCAGGGCTCCCTCACCCTCACTGGGGAAAAGTTCTTCCCCAGGTTGGTGCAGAACTTCCTGGGCTCCAACTTGCAGCCATTGCCCCTTGTCCTGTCCCCACAGACACTGAGAAGGGGCTGCCCATTTCCCCCTGCAGCCCATGCTTAAGATATTGATAAACATTAACAAGGTCCCCCCCTTAGTCTTCTCTTCTCCAGGCTCAACAGCCCCAGCTCCCTCAGCCTTTCCTCCCAGGGGAGATGCTCCAGGCCCTTCAGCATCTCCTTATCCCTTTGCTGGACTCTCTCCAGGAGATCCCTACTCTTCATGAGCATCCTCTGGTCCATGTAGGACCACGCAGACCCACCAGCAAGTGGGGGACTCTCTCCAGGAGATCCCTGGCTGGTTGATCCCAGGGAGCCCAGAGCTGGACACAACACTCCAGCTGGGGCCTGAGCAGGGCAGAGCAGAGGGGGAGGATCCCCTCCTGTGACCTGCTGCCCACACTCCTCCTGATGCCCCCAGGATCCCATTGGCTCTCTTAAGCAGTGACCTGAGTCTCCAGGACTCTCTTATCTCCCTGATATCCTCAGTACATTGAGATCCTGAGGTCTGACTCTCCCCATGAAGAAAAAAATTCATAGAAGTCTAGCAAGGTCCTTCAAGGCATTTGAGCTCACTGAGGAAAAGCCTTGGAGCAGTGGCACACCCAAGGAGGGGCCTGACACACTCATTTATGGTGGTGTCTCTCTCTGATGGCTAAAATCAGGGAGCATGATTGTAAAGAAGAAATATCTTCTCTGTCCACCTTGTCTCCAATCTAAAGCTTTCCCTAGACAATTCCTCCTCTGAGCTTGCTTCCTTGTGTCAGACCGTTCCTCTTGTGTCTGCATGGTGACACAGGGGAAGGTGATGATTACATAATAGTCACTCTTCTACCAATCAGGCTTAATAAGCATTTAATTAGAGCATTTTAAGCACTTCATGGATGATGGCCCCTCTAATAATTTAAATTGGCCATCGATACCTTGGTGTGCTGAAAACTTCTCATGTAGTCTCCTTCCAACAGACAATGTCCATGCTTAACAGCTCCAGGTCAAAATGAATGAGAGAGACTGAAAACCAGAGGGCATCTAAAGAGTGAGGTACAATTGATTAAGGCTGTGAGAAATTCCTGATCTGATGCCAGGAAAATAATTATAAAAAAAAAAAAAATACAGTGGTGATGGTCAGAAAATGAAACAAGGGCCCAAAGGTTGTGGAATCTCCATTCCTGGAGGAAGCTCAGGTTGTGGAATCTCCATTCCTGGAGGAACCTCAGGTTGTGGAATCTCCATTCCTGGAGACACTCAAAACTTAAGAGAACTTGGACCTGAACATACTTTGAAATTGGATTTGATGTTAAATTTGGCCCTGCTTAGAGATCAGACCAGATGATCTCTGGAGGTCCTTTCCAACTTATATTACTTTATAGGCATGTAACAAGCTTGTTCCAGGCTTCTTCCAGACTTGTCACCTGCCATTTTCTGCTTTTGGTTGCCTGGGCCTGAGTCTGCTTGAAGGAGACTCTTGTTTCCAGCTTGAAGTGAAGCAGTGGGGACTGCTGCCCACCCAACTATCACTGCGTTGGGAAGGAATCACAAGTCTAGTGATATGGACACGTGTGGAATTCAAAGTCTAAGGAGATATATGGAGGGGTGTATATACATGTTTTCCTACATATATATGCATGCACATGTACAAATATATTTATACATACATATATAGCAAGAGTAAGATATACAGAGGGAACATATACAGAGGAACAGGGGTGTTCCTTGAATGGCTTAGTGTTAATGAATGACCACAAAAAGCCCTGGCCAGTAATTTTATCATTTTGGCATTTTTAGAAGTCCCCAGTTTATACCTAGGGGCTCTTTCCTGTGCCAGAATGACTTTCCAGGTACTCCATATCCTGCTGCTCCATGCAAGTCCCATTGCAGGGTCTGTTGACCATAAGATTGACCAACACACTTAGAGGAGAGGAGTGGGGAAAGAGTAAGAAATTCCAAGCTGAAGCCATCTCACCTCAGCCTCACATCCCTGTAGAACAATCAGTTTGTTTTCCCAGTGAATGAGACCTTCCAATGTCATCATAGAATCCCAGACTGGTCTGGGTTGGGAGGGAGCCCAAGGGTCCCAGAGCTCCAACCCCCTGCCACAGGCAGAGCCACCAACCTCCAGGCCTGGAGCTACACAAGGTTGGAAGAAGCAGCTGGATATATTCAAAAGACACCAGCTTTTCATTGATCAAAGTTTTTAGGGCTGGGGGACACCCTCCAAGACCCCAAAATATCAGGAAGGGCTTTCTCTGCTCCCATAAATTCTGGGTTACTGGTGTGTGGAGTCAGAGAATCCCAGCCTGGTCTGGGTTGGGAGGGAGCCCAAGGGTCCCAGAGCTCCAACCCCCTGCCACAGGCAGGGCCACCAACCTCCAGGCCTGGAGCTCCACAAGGTTGCCCAGGGCCCCAGCCAACCTGGCCTTCAACACCCCCAGAGACGGGGCACCCACCCCCTCTCTGGGCAGCCCCTGCCAGCCCCTCCCCACTCTCTCTGCGAAGAACTTCCCCCCAAGCTCTCCTCTCCCCCTTCCCTCCTCCAGCTTCACTCCAGCCCCCTTGTCCTGCCAGGCTCTGCCCTTCCCAAGAGCTGATTCCCCTCCTGCTCCTCGGGTCCCTTCAGGGACGGGCAGGCTGCAATGAGGTCCCCCCAGAAGCAGCCTTCTCTTCTCCAGGCTGAGCCAGCCCAGCTCCCTCAGCCTTTCCTTGTAGGGGAGATGCTCCAGCCCTCTAATCATCTTTGTGGCCCTCGTGTAAATCACTTTTTCCCTTTTGTTGGCTGGTTGTCCTTATTGTCCAAGGGAACTGCCTAATTTTCATGAGAACCAACCATAAGTGTTCCACTGAAATTTCCAGAAGCACTGCTTTCTCTGAAAAGGTAATCCTTGTGCAAAGCACCATGGCTAAAAATAAGGATAGCAGGGGTGCTATCCTGGCCTCTGGCTGCCCAGGACAAATTGATGGGGCAGCTTTCTTAAACTCACCCAGCCTGGAGATAGGACGTGATGTTTCTTCTTCCTACTTAAAAGTCCTGATAGTGTCAAGGTAGGATTTAGTCCCAAAGTGACTGAGAACCTACATTCCTACTTTACCCCACCCCAACCAGATTTTACCCCTGGCCCAGGTGATGAATTTTGGGGAAGAACTCAAGAGAAAGCAGAATTTTCCACCCCTCAGGTCCAGCAGGCATTTGTCAGTGTGCAAATAATTTTGCCTTAATGACTACTTTCAGGTTGAATGCAAGGAAGATCTCAGATGCAGGTGAAGATTCATGAAGTTGCCTTTCCCCCAAATCCATTAACAAGATCAAGGAAGATGTTGGCGGGGTTGGGAGTGGTGAATGAACAAGGCAGGACTGAGCTAAATTGAAGAGGAGGCAAAACTTCTGACTGTCTCTGTAATTAGCTGAGGGACTGAGGGAAAGATGTATTTCCAGCATGCCTTCTGCAGCATTCCAGATGTTTAACATCTTATTTCTTCACAGAAATTTAAGACCCTGTTCCCCTCCCCCAAAAAAACCCAGATACTTTTGTCTAGGGAAATGATTCAGGATACAACAGGCATGTTTTCCTCACTGTGCAGATGAGGACTCAGTGGCATCATGCCTGCAGATAGGAGCTGACCAGAAAAATGTGCACAATAATAAACAAGAATAATTGTGTTGGATTGGATGGATCCCTCTGGATTAGACTCGTGCCTTCCTTTCCCTTCAGAGTTTTCTTGCCAGACACTCCCCCAAATAACCCTCTCTCTCTCCTTCAAACGGCGTTGCTGGTTCTTGTGACTTGAATCCAGGTTTCTCAAGAGCTGGTATTTTCCTCTCAGGACTCCACTCCTAAAGTCCTGTGGTTACCAGAGAAGCCAGCTTTCTTTCAAAACCAAAATTAAATTTCCAGTCCTCATGGCTGCGGAGAAAAACTAACCATGGCTCAAGTCTACTCTGAAGTCAAACATAAAACTGATCTTTTTCTTCCCAAAAGCAAAATAGGACATCGTGTTTTATAGACTTGACTCTGGATTGTTGATCCAAAGCAGTTATCAAGAGCACAGTAACAGCTGGGTCATTTTTTTAGCTGCATTTGATGAGTTTGTGATTGGATTTACACATCAGGGTCACCTACAGCAACCCTGAAGGTCCTCTACAATCTGTGGTCTCATGTCCCCTTTCCCAGTTTTCCCTTCTGCAATTCCAGGGCACTGTTCACAGTGGTCACTAGTGTTTCTTGATAAGTAACCAGAGTCTGCAGCACCTTCCATTTGGGAAACAGAGGTTTTACAATGAAGATATAGATCAGGAAAGCATAGCCAGCACTGATACCTGGATATGACTCTATGTAATGCTGGAAGAAGCAGAAGAAAAAATCATTAATAATGAAATACTAGCTGCTGGTTTGTTAGTACAGAGTGCATTGTGCTGCTTATTTCTTCAAACATTCTCCCACGTAGAGCAAGCAGTTCTACCACCTGGTTCATTCAGGAGAGTGAGGAAGAGGGCTGGGATTTTGTTAAGGAACAAAGTGGAGCATCTGGCAAAGACCATCGGTGAGGAGGAATGACATGGGAGACCTGCCCCTGCCTCCCCTAGTGCTAAAGCTGCAGGAGGTCAAGCATCCTTATGAAGGTGCAGGTTGAAAACGAAAAGGTGGTTTAGACTGCTCAGCTGCAGCTCTAGGAAGTAGGTCTAGAAAAAGGAGGAGGGACAAACAGAGAAGAAAACCCTGCTGAGGTCTACGAAGCTTACTCATACCCTTGAGGTCCAGCTGCCAGGTGTACCTCATGGTAATGTCTTCTCTTGCTTAGCCTCCAGGTATATGTTCCCCTCTGAGACACTCCTCTGTGGGCAACAGAATAGCTTTGAGGCAAGGAGACACCTCTTCTGTATTGCAAAGTGGGAGAAAGATCCCCAGGGTGCATGCAGGAGCTGTGATGTGCTGACCACAGCAAAACCGGGAGGGAAGTGTTAGGCAAGGCTTCACTTTACCCTCTTACAATGATTACAACCATTGGCAAGGACCTTGCTTCATGCCACAGACCTTTTCTACTCTGTGGTATCCTTTAAATCTTCTCCTCCTTGTTCTGCACCATATCCTGGCTGGTAGCCTAAGAATCTCCCTGCCCACTGGAGCTGTGATATGCCTGTGTAAATCAACATCATCCCTCAGAGCTCAGTGGCATCACACAGATTTCCTTGTGTGCAGAGTCTGGCCAGGCTGTTTTGTTGTGTGTGATTTAAACAAGATGTTCCTCAGGCTTAGGCATAAGTGAATAAATGATGCTTGACATTTTAGAGAAGCTCATGTTCTCTAAAAAACATTTCTTGTTCCAGCAGACTCACCCTGAGTGTTTATTCACTTGGTTCTTCTGCATGTTTCCTCCTGCTCCCTTCGTCTCACCTTGGTGTGCTTCAAGGACTCTCACATTCAGAGACTACTTCACTGGTGAGCTGAACCTTTCTTGGCACCACCTCGGATTTCTTCAGCACTTTCTCTGCAGATATGGTCTTCTAACTGAACTCTCAGCCTGTCTGCAATGACCTACTGCTAAGTAGGAACCAAGCCGTGAGGAAGAGCTGGGTTGCAGTTGGGTAGGAGTCATTTCCCAGCTACAGCCTAACTCCTGGGCTCTCCCAGTGAGAGATCTTATGTGCCAGGTGAGGCTTTCAGCTCATGACACCCATAAGGGTCAGTCCAGCCCACTGGAGATTTCATTGCTTAAGACACTGGCTTTGGATCCAGAATAGTGCCATAGTTCCTCCAAAAAGATTAATGAAGTCTTTTCACAGAATCACAAGGTTGGAAAAGACCTTTAAGATCATCAAGTCCAACCATTCCCATCCTCAGCTAAACCATCTCCCTAAGTGCCTCATCTACCCTTTTTAAACACATCCAGGGAAGGTGACTCAGCCCCCTCCTTTTGGTCAACTTGGTAAGCTAAGTTCAACATCTGGTAAGCTAAAACATCCTCCAGGATTGATAATTCCTTCAGGAGAGAGGAAGAACTGCAGCAATATTGGGGGAGACCTGCATAGAAACCTTGCAAAATCAAGCCCAAAGGTTGAAAGGGAACCTCCATTGAATTCCTTCTCCAACTCAGAGGAACTGTGCACCAAGCAGGAATGAGCAGCCTGTTAAAAATTCAGTTACAAGCTCCTGCTTTATAATGGTGGTTTCTCTGCTTCTTCTGCCTTCCAAGCAGGCCATAAAGCACATTCAACAAGCATTACACGAGCTATTTTGATGTTGGAACCGGTAGATACACTCCAGATGACGGACTCATGGAGTAGCCTAGTTGGCTCACATCCTGCTGCATAGGTGGCCGCGATCTACCACTCGATGAAGCCGCCGTCCTTCACCACACACACACACCCCCCCACACACCCCAGCTTAGGATGTGGGTTGCAATACACCTGCTGCTTCAGATAAACCATCCATCATTGTAGCATCCAGCCTTCCTCCTACAGAAAATTTATATGGGGTGGTGTGTATACACCCCAGCTGTTAGCACTTTGGCAGCTATCAATCCTGCTCTTCTCCAAAAGGGGATGGCTTCCAAACAGACATAGCTTGGATTTCATTTCTTCTTCTTGCTCCAAGTTCTGGCTGCTTAGATGTCCTCTGTTTTCCACGGGCAGATGAAGGTACTTCAGCAGAGCTACTATTACTTGTTAATCTCTGTGGCATTCAGCGGAGCGCGGGAGGGATGGAAAATTCTCTGCAAAGTTTTTTTTGTTCTTCGAGAGAACCGGAGAGGTTTGGAGCTGCCAACTGCTCAGCCAGCAGCAGACGGAGACTTCTGCTTCTCATGGAGGAAAAACACGCCTGTTTTTCTCTCAATCTGGGTCTGCCTTGTTTATCTGCCTCTGTTTTCAGTGTCACAAGCCTCCCTTTCCAGGCTCATCGAGGTTGCGTCTAACCTAACACCAGAACAGGTTGGACAGAGAGGTGGTAGATCAGAGAAGCAAAGGATTTCAAGGTTGGAAAAGACCTTTAAGACCATCAAGTCCAACCATTTCCATCCTAAGCTAAACCATCTCCCTAAGTACCTCATCTACCCTTTTGTTAAACACATCCAGGGCTGGGGACTCAGCCCCCTCCCTGGGCAGCCTGGGCCACAGCCCCCCAGCTCTGCCAGGGAAGAACTTTGCCCTCCCAGCTGAGCTGAGCCTGCCCTGGCCCAGCTTGAGCCCATTGCCCCTCCTCCCAGCTCCTGGCCCCTGGCTGAAGACACCATCTCCCACCTCTCTACAGCCTCCCTTCAGGTAGTTGTAGGCAGTGATAAGGTCTCCCCTCAGGCTCCTCTTCTCCAGGCTAGGGATGTCCCACCCCCTGTAACATTTAAGGTCACATTGGATGGGCCTCTTGAGTATAACGTGCTGTAGTTGAAGATGTCCCTGCTCATTGTTGGAGTAGAAGACCTTGAAGGCCCCTACCAACACCAACTATTCTAGGATTCAATGATAATTTGCCCATGGTTCAGTTGAACTGTTGGGTCAAAGTGCAGAAAAGAGTTAAAAGAGAGAAACCATCTTACCTTCTGGCAGCATGGGTGGGAGTGGAATGGCTAATTATCCAGGGGTGCACTTAGATGCTCACTGGAAGAGGGTGACATTTGTGGTTTGGCTCAGCTCCAAGCAGAATGCATCCAACCCATCTTTGTTCTGCCAGCACCAGAAGTCCACTGAAGGAGAACACCCTACTGTGCTGATCATCATGCTTTCTGCTTCATGAGCAAAAAGGATTCTGCCTAATTAGACATTTTGCATATGATCAACATGGGAGATACCAACATCCCATGCTGCCCTTTCTTCACCTGTGCCCATAAATGGCCCAACATAGTGAACCTGCTACCTGAGTTACCCCAGAATCACAGAATCCCAGGGGTTGGAAGGGACCTCCAGAGATCATGGGGTCCAACCCCCTGCCAAAGCAGCTCCCCAGCTCATATTGCACAGGACAGGAATCTCTCCAGAGAAGGAGACTCCACACCCCCCTGGGCAGCCTGGCCCAGGGCTCCCTCACCCTCACTGGGGAAAAGTTCTTCCCCAGGTTGGTGCAGAACTTCCTGGGCTCCAACTTGCAGCCATTGCCCCTTGTCCTGTCCCCACAGACACTGAGAAGGGGCTGGCCATTTCCCCCTGCAGCCCATGCTTAAGATAATGATAAACATTAATTAGGTCCCCCCTTAGTCCTCTTCTCTCCAGGCTGAACAGTCCCAATTTTCTCAGCCTTTCCTCACAGGGAAGATGCTCCAGGCCCTTCAGCATCTCCAGAGCCTCCTCTGGACTCTCTCCAGGAGATCCCTGGCTGGTTGATCCCAGGGAGCCCAGAGCTGGACACAACACTCCAGCTGGGGCCTGAGCAGGGCAGAGCAGAGGGGGAGGATCCCCTCCTGGGACCTGCTGTCCAGAATGGGACAGTGCATTAAAGTCACACGGTGCTGTGGGACCAGCAGTGCAGGCTGCAGCCAGATGGCATCAAATGGTTTAATCCACAGGTTTTTGTAGAGCACAGGAGGGCTTCAATCTCACCTAGGACTGCATGAAGCAAGAGTTGCCACTAATCTGGGCCTTGAGCATAACCAAAATCGAGTGTGTCCTTGTGGACTCTGAAACTGGTTAGTTTTGGAATGGCTAAATGAGAGGGGGAAGGTTAGGGGAGGAATTAGTTCCAAAGAGTGCTTGACAGTACTGAGCAGTCTAGCTGGTGGGGATGACATTCTGCAGAGGTCTCCACCAGCTAGGCTTTACTGATTGGATTTCATACTGAGGAGGAGCAGCATTTGCCCGTGCCCAGTTACAGCCTTTGCTCTCATGAGGGCAGTGGTCCAGGGAACCACCCTGCATTGTTTGAGCCGTGCTGGATGAAGGCATCACATAGCTGTGGCTGGAGCGAGGCGCCCTGCGTGACACTGATACTGTGAGTGTATCAGGTCGCATGAGAGCATCCTTCAAAATAGCCACTGCAGCCACATTAGGAGAGCCACAGAGCCAGAAGGCACTCTGCTTTGGGAGAGAGAAAAGGGGTGATTTGTCCTGCTTGCCTTTTGCCAATGCTTTATTTTTATTCTGCAGTTTCCTACTGCATTCTCCAGTTGACATTGAGGGACACAGCCAGAGACATGCCATGCATCCTTTTTACTCCAGTGAGAGTTAATGCCAGTGATGTGGGAAACACTCTTGTCTTGATGTGAGGTTGGGGTTGCAGGCTCAGAGTTACTGAACATGAGCACCTGTGAAACAGCTATTCCCATGGTCAGTCATTTACCAGCTTGCATTAGGTCTGAAGTCATCCATGCTGTGCTTGGGAAAAGCTGAGGCCAGGAGACCTAGGGGTAAGAAGGGCTGCAGTAGAGTCTATCTGTCCAGTTCCTATCCATCCAGGTGATAGAACCCTGGCTGAAAGCAAACACTTTGGCTATCCATGGACTATCTGTATCAAGACCCAGAGCTCAGGTTTGAACCTGTGAGTGAAGCTTTATTATGTGTAAACAATGGGAATGGGATGGGAGTTGGATCTACTCCTGCATCACACCAAAGTGGCACTCTAGACACCCCCTGGGATACGTGTGAGGAGCTCTGTAAGGGTGGACACGTTCTCCAGGGTGGTTGTTCTCTCTCCTGGATGTCATCTGGTTTGAACATTGAAGTCAGTGAATGGGTTCAAGACACTCAGTCTATACAGCAGCCCTCCTCATCCTCAGCCAACGGCCATGAAACTCCATCTGGAGCAAGCATTTGTGCCACTGCCTTTTGGTCAGCAGTGTTCCCACTCCTTGCTGCTGGGACCTGAGTGCTTTTTGTAAGGGGGCCAATCATTCAATGTTTTTCTGTTTGAAAGAGCAGCAGATGGTTGCACCCTGTTTCCACCTGTAGTTGTTGCCTGGCTTTCCTGAAAAATGGAATGTGACTGTTGCTGGAGCGGTGGTACACAGCCCACAGAGTGATGAGCTAAATGTTAGGGCAAGGGCTGCTTTCCTCAGTTGCTCCTCCAAAATAGGGACAAGCTTAAGCACTAGTAGTAACACCACAAGCTTAAGCAGGTATTTAAGCCACTCAGTGCAAGGCCTTCCCAAAGGGTTTCCAGAGACATAGCTCACTCCCACATTTGTGTTGTCCTTCATGGACTGGAGATGCTCATGGAGCTCCTTCCTTATGAACCCAGAGAAATACCTAACCCATGTCCACCTAAGGGTGCCCCTGAAGGATTTTTGAGGCTCTGAGTCCTGTAGGCAGGAAAAGACACAGGAGAAATCGTTCATGAGAATCAATGAAGTTTTCTTTTTATTTTAATTCCCTTTTACATACACCTGTGGTTTGTCATTTTTCTGCTTGTTACTTTGGTCCATACAGAAAGCAGAAGTGGAGGAATGTAAACCAAATGCCTGCCTGACGACACACACAAGGCAATGTCCTCGTAACACTAGGAAGAAATCACAGCTTTGCCCTTGATTTTTGTCATTTTTTGTCCTTTCTGAAGTGAAAACAAGGTCTTAAAAAACCCACTTCAGTGAAAGCGCTTGGGGTGGAGGGGTAAGATCACACCCCAGCTCCTTTCCCTCCTGCTCAGACTAGGAAAAAAAAGAGCCAATGCCTTGAAAACCGACTCCTCAGGCAGAGCCTGGCAGATGTTGGCATGGCTCAGCTCTTCTTCTAATGCCCAGACCCCATCGCTTCTGGTGACGACCACAGCTGGGTCACCTCAAAGTTGCTGAGACAAAGCCATGTGTTTTAGCAGCAGGTCTGCTTCTTCATGCATGCCCCAGCTCATGCAGATGGCAAGAGGTTGACATAGTGTTTCCAAACACAGGGGTAGGCCGAGGGGATGGGTTTGGGGGCTGGGGCTTGGCTGTGCCTGTCCTTCCTCTTCTGCCACCAACTGACTTTCCTTTCCCACCAGCTCGACCTCATACAACCTGCCCTTAAAAAAATTACACCTCTAACAACAAATGGCTTCTTCTTCATCCTTCCCTGCACCTTCAAAGGAGGATTAATTTAGACAGAGAAAAATAGAAAGGTAAAAGCTTGGTCTGGCAAGAAGCATCCAGCTCCATATTTAGCAGGCCCATGCCTGTCCTACTGCTCTGGTTTAAATAGATCCTGCTTCCCTGGTGAAGTTCACAGAATCACAGAATCCCAGACTGGTCTGGGTTGGGAGGGAGCCCAAGGATCCCAGAGCTCCAACCCCCTGCCACAGGCAGGGCCACCAACCTCCAGGCCTGGAGCTACACAAGGTTGGAAGAAGCAGCTGGATATATTCAAAAGACACCAGCTTTTCATTGATCAAAGTTTTTAGGGCTGGGGGACACCCTCCAAGACCCCAAAATATCAGGAAGGGCTTTCTCTGCTCCCATAAATTCTGGGTTACTGGTGTGTGAAGTCAGAGAATCCCAGCCTGGGCTGGGTTGGGAGGGAGCCCAAGGGTCCCAGAGCTCCAACCCCCTGCCACAGGCAGGGCCACCAACCTCCAGGCCTGGAGCTCCACAAGGTTGCCCAGGGCCCCAGCCAACCTGGCCTTCAACACCCCCAGACACAGGGGCACCCACCCCCTCTCTGGGCAGCCCCTGCCAGCCCCTCCCCACTCGCTCTGCAAAGAACTTCCCCTTAATATCTAATCTGAACCTTCCTTCCTTTAGCTTTAGTCCATCCTTTAGCTTTAGTCCAAGTTAATTGGTTTTGTTTTCTGGTTTAGGTGCCTGAGGTCTGCCTGTTGGGGAACACCCTTCATTTAAGTTTAAGTAGCCTTTCACAGGGATATTGTGTCTCTGTGTCAGAAGATGCTGGCCCAGACATTTTGGAAACCCAGTGCACACTAATCCCATCCATCCCAAACATTTTAATCCCAGGTTTCTTTTCTAGCCAAGTATCTACCACATCCTAAATCCCCACATGTAGAAGCTGATACCAATACAAAAGCCTAATGTTGTCAGTCATGAAGGATTTAAGGAGAAGAGACTGCAACTCAGATCATCATCTACCTTTTGATGTGTGCCTTCTGGTCTTGTAGCACTATCAATCTGAAGAAAAAAGACACCCAGGAATATGGGTGGCAAGGAAGGTTTTAGGAACAGGGGAGGTAATTTATTTGAATAATTCCATTTTTCCTCCTAAGAATTTATGTGTGAAACCCAGTCCCTGGAAACCAACAGGCACTTTGGTGTTGATTTGCATGGGGTCAGGGTTTCATCCCAAAATGATGCCAGCACATCTGTGGTGTAGCACACCTCATCATTTACCCTCAGTCTGAGGAAGATAATAAAATACCATTGAAATCCTAAGTTAACATGCCACACCAACAAATTCTGTGGTCACAGGGAGAAGCTAACTCCATGGGACCCAGGAGAAAGGAGTCTGAAGCTCAGGTTCTCATCCTGATATTGTCACCAGAAGAAGGTGAAAGTTCTAGTGAGGATGAAGAAGAAGAGACAGTTGTGCTGACTTTGTTAAACCCACCCATTTGCTCCCTCAAGACATCTCCTGCTTAAGAGTGTGATTGTGCAATCGAGTCTACCTCTCAGATCTGTGCTGGCTAGGGAGGTCTGCCTGAAAGGCAGCCAAATTTCTAAGACTTCCTACTTACTCATGATCGTCTGTGTCAGCTCTTCCATAACTTTTCCCTTTGTTCCTGGCCCCTGCCAGACTCTGAGCTGGTTTCCAAACCTGCCCTGCCTCACTGGAGCCTTGCAGCTCCGTTCTGAACCGGGACAAAGCTTGTTGCACCCTGTTCTTGTAGAGTTTGCCTTTGGGTCCCTTCCAAAGCATCATCGCTGCTCGTCGGTCCGGAATGCCATCACCAGACGTGGTCAGAGAGGAGATGGTTCTACAAGCGTGCCCTGAAGAAGTACTAGTGAACCAACCCAGAGAGGGGTGCAGGAACCACTTGAGCAGACCACCAGAATGTTACATTTAAAATAAACATGAAGAAGAAGGTTTAATAGGGATGTAGCAGCTCTAACCCTGAGCTGACAGTGGAAAGACACCAGGTGAACTTCACAGGTCACAACGAGTGGCTTGAGATCTTCAATGAGCAAAGCATGAGGGAGTTCAGTCGGAGGATGAAATGCTGTGCCAAGGTTTGCAAACCTTCCCCTGGTCTATGGGAAAGGTTTTAGCTGAAGCTTGTCTGATACATCTTTTAATGCTCCCCTGTGATGTTGCTTTCCTCACTCGCCTCCCAAGCCCTGGGAAAAGATCTTGATATTATTTTGAACTTTGTATGCTGTGGGGCTAGCTCAGACCTGGAAGACAACATGAAAACTTGGAAGATCTAAGCTCACATGCAAGAAAGAAGGGGCTAAGAAAAATCCCTACCAATCAAAACAACTGAGTGTGGCCAAGTGACCATATGGCAGGGGGAGAACAAGCTCATCTGGGCAGTAACAGACAAAATGGGATTTCTTTTTTTTTCCTTTATGTGGCAGCTCATGCCTTGGGTGTCCTTTTATTTAATCCCAAACAGCAAGCCTGGTCTTTAATTCTCAGCAGAGTATTTCTGTAGCTAGAGTTGGAAGCTTTATTTTAATTCCATTATGCAAATTGTACATGAGTCCTGGACTGTGGCCTAGCTCCAGATCTGTTTTGCCTTGGCATCAGACCGAGTTAACTCGATTAACTTTAGTGGAGTAGCTCCTGCCTTCAGCCAACGAGTATAAAATCAACATCAGATCTGTTTCTAACTGTCCTCCCCTAGAGACCAGCTTTGAAAGCCTCTGTCCACTCATTATAGCTATTCCATCCACCACAGAGAACTCTGTCCATTTGGGAGAAGCCATAAAGCCAGACACTGCACAGACCCCATCAGAGCACTCAACAGAACCTGATGAAATAAAGAAAGGATAACTCATAATTACTATTTCATTGTTTATAATCCTTCTTAAGCTTGGCATAAAGACAACAAGTCTTTTTCTTGCTCTCTGTCCCCTTTTCTTACAGATCTACCAAGAACAGAAGACTGTTTCGACAGAGCAACCTTCCACCTCTGCCAGGGTACCTGTGGTCTGAGCCTGGTGTGATGGGTATGACAAGACCAGGTCAGTGTGTGTGCAGTTGATCTGAGCAAATCACGTTCCCATCCTGATGCTCTGGGTTGGTTTTGAAGCTGACAGCTGAGATTGGCTCCTGGCCATGAAGAAAACCCCTGTATTTGCATCTGCATCCACTTAAAATGGAAAATGAAATGCTTAACCAGCCTGTTTAAATATGGGGTGGGTTTTTTTTTGGGGGGAGTGTGTTATTTTCTAAGGTTAGCTTGGAAAAAAGAAGTGAAGTGTAGAAAAAGACTCCAACTAATCTAACTTGGGACTGATGGTAGGGGTGTCCACTCTGCTGATGTTCTTTTCCTGAGCCTCTCTACCTGCTGGGGACAAGCAGCCTCAAAGATCTAAAATGGTTGCAGGTCCACCACCCAGCCTAATGCTATGGGTGAAGTAGGTACGTGGGAGTCTTCTAGCACTCCTGAAAGATCACATCTCAGTGCCAGCACCAACTTCTGGACTCTGAGGAGAAGATACCTGCTCTAAAATCTCCCAAAATACCTACAGACCAAAGAGCAGCCAGTGAAGATGTCTGACAGGGCTGAGCAGAGAAGCACTGTGAGTTAGGGCACCCTCTGCATATTACAAGACTTGATATAGCAAATTAATTTGGGGTTAACCACTAAATGAAAGCTCATCAGCAATATTTTTGTTTCAGCTCAAGGTTGTTCGGTGCCTCTGAGCTTTAAACGCCCCGTAGCTGGTCAGAGGCCAGGGCAGGTTCTGAGTTCCACATCCAAGTATCACTCTCCATCCCAACTCATTCACAACAGACCGTAGGAGGTTTTTCTATGGAGAGGCCAAGGAGCACATGGAAACACCAAGGAGACCAAGATTTCTGGCTCAAACTTTCTGGTATTATTGGGAAAAAAAAAAAGAAATAAAGGGAAAAAAATAAATGCCAACCTCTTTTTTTTTTTTTTTTAATTTTTTTTCTTTTCCATCATCTTTTTTTCCTGAATAAAAGTAAATTCAATCTGCCTTTCCCAGGTGATTTTTTTTAAATGGAGTTATGTTTTAGTATTCTTCAGGTAGCCACGTGCCTTTGCAATAACTCCCTTCTGCTTTCCTTCCCTCTCCCAGCTCTAGCTAAGAGCTCAGCTTGAGTTTTGATTTTATGAGAAGCCACCAAAAAATAGTTTAATAGTTTGGGGGGAGGAGGATAAGCCCAAGAATTTTTATAGAGTTGGCAGGATTTGCTGCCTCAAAACATAATGCTCCTTTGGGCCAAGAGTATTTGCTGTCTGTCAGGTTCAGCCTTTCACTTTCATGGGCAAAACCAGGAGACTTGCCTCACTCTGGATGTCTACAGAGATGGACATGCTTGTTATTTTACTTATACAATTTATGAGCTATTATGTTTTCCAGGCAAATCCAGACAGCCATGGCCAATCGTGATGGAAATTTATTTATAGGGTCTTTCACAAACTCATTTCCTTCACAATTTAATATTTTTCTCATTTCAAGACACCCCAGGGGAACGAGATATAAAAGCTACTCTGTCTGGAGAATCACACTGGATGCTTGAAATGCTCTGTGGCTGGCCAGGGATATCATATATGTCCTCCCTTTTCCCTGCAGAACACAGCAGCTCATCAGCAAGAGCAGTAAAAATAATAACAACAAAATTCAAACAGCAAACCTGTTCCAGCATGAAGCTTGCTGAAAAAAAGGCTGATTCTCCTAGACCTGCCTGAGGGTGCAACAAGATCTCTTCAGCAAGGTGCTGTCAGCAGGGAAATGGCCCGGGGAAGACCTTAAGTTAACCTGCCTATGGCTTTAATGCAAAGCTTCCTCATCTGCTGAGCGGTTTACGACCTGCAGCCATCAGTATGATGACAAGGTAGGACACAGGATAGACAGCTGAGGAGCAGTTAGCCCCCAAGTTTGGAAAATACCGCCCCAGATTTTTATTGATTTCCCTCATTTTGCTTCTTATTATGACAAAAACGTCATGAGGTTCAGATCAGGCCATTAAGAGAGGATGTGAACCATGAGGCTGCTGCATAACCTTCCATGACGTGGCACAGACTGGTCTTCAGCAAACTCATGGGCATCAACCAGTGGGAAAAAGCACACCTGCCAATAAGAAGCAATGTGGCACATGAAAAGACTTCACAGGTTCCTACAACCTCTCCCTTAAAGGTCATTTCCCTCATTTCATGCAGTCCAGTCTCAGGTCATTGAGTCACTGACCATATAGTGAGAGATTCAGATGAGTTCAGTCAGTCAGTAACTCTGCTTGAAGCTTTCTGGGTGGAAGGTGTGAATAAAAAAAAATAACTCAGCCAGTGGAAAAGCAAGAGAACCCAACCCACAACTGAAGTCCCTTAGCTTTTTGAAATAGCAGATTCTTGAAATGTAAATCTTTGAAGCTCTGCCATGAAGTTTGTCAACAGGAATAAAGACTGGAGATCTTCTTAATGTGTTTCCACACGTCAAAAAAATGGAAAAATTTTTACCAGCACTGTAGATGTTCTCCATTTCTTTTCAGCCAGACACCCATAACCTGATAAACAAAGCCAATCCCTGGCTAAAGAGTTCAATTTTGGGAGAGCTTTGTGAACTGATTTGGCTGTAATATGTATCAGAGAAGAAGAAGCAGCAGAGTTGAGGAATGGTGAAGAATAGGACAAGACATGATCTCATCTGAACCAAGACCAAGCAATGTAACAGAAGGTGTAATAAACAATCAGCTGCTCATATCCAGGCAAAGCAGAAATGGAAAGGCTGCTGCCAAAAGTCATCCTTCAGAAACACAAGGCTGAGGAACATTTAGGAGCTCTTTGCTATCCAGAAAAGAGGTAGGTCAAGGAGGAAGGACTCATGAGGAATAGATGACTGGGCTGCTCTGGATGTGCTGGAATAAAGATGTGCTGGGCTTGTGTGATCAGATGAACTTGCCAGGGGTGAGACACCCTGCCCAAGCCCACCACCTCTGTGGAACTGGAGAAAAGGACAGCCATTCAAAAGGTGGGCAAGAAGATTCCTTGCCATGTGAGCCAGCCAGGTTGGATACTGCAGTGTACAGTTTGGGCTGTGCCAGCCCAGCAGGCTTAGAGAAGTGGGAGGGTCTATAGGACTCCTGAGAGTTGCAAGGTGCTTTACAAGCTGGGAAGAGGCAGAAAGCTGACACCATGGAGGAGGGGAAAATGAGAAAAATAGATCAACCAGCTCCTTTGGACCACTGCCCCGTGCTAGGAGGGAGCTTGAGAAAGTCTCTTTCCCCACGTGTTTGCTGCTCCAAAGCGATCTGCTCTCTCAGCTCCACCTTCCCAGGTTGGAGCTGAACGAGGATGGGCACCAACCCTGTCCTGCCTGCATGATTTGCAGTGGCAAATCTCAAATGAATTCATCCTCACCTCACCCCCTTTCCCCCCCCCCTGCCCCGTGACCTTTGGGTCTATGTTTGCTCTAGTCTGGAGAGGAACTGTCACCCCAGGTGGACTTAGACCTTTGGATGGGGGTGAAATGCCCACATCTCCTGGTGATGGAGAGAACAAAGGTGACCCCACTCTGAAGCTAGGGGCACCAGCATGACCACTGTGCTTGCCCTTCCAAGGCAAATCACAGCCACAAACTGTGGCTTCTGGACATCACAGGTCCCATCTCTTCCTCCCAACAATCAGTGGAGAATGTCCTTGGATCTCTAGCTAATACATCCCAGCCTATACTGGGATGAGGAATGGTGAAGAATAGGACAAGACATGATCTGGAGAGTTTGTGATCAGCCCAGGGAAGGTGGGAACAGGCTTTGACAAACATACAGTCTGCTGTGCCTTACAGGCTGAGTGTTTCCCCTGCCTTGGTATCAGCATTTCCCCAATTTTTTTGCATGAATATTGTTCATGCACATGAAGACCCAAGGGGAAAAAAATATATATAAATAAATAAAAAATCTCCTAAGTATGATTTGTAAATGAAAGGATTAAGAAGAGATTTTTTTTTCCCCCTCTAAATCCCTTGTCCATGTCATTTTTAGGTATGTTTAACAAGAGGTTTTAGACATTGATTCTAAATAATCCAGTGACAACTGTGTTTCAGCCAGGGCTGCGTTTCCTGAGGGGAGGGGGTTGTGTTTAGAAATCATTTCATGGCCTTTGCTGATCCCTTCGACTTTGCTGAGTGACTGTCAAACATGGTATTCATCTTGAGCCCCCAGTAACCAACACAAGCAAATAGTGAGTCACTGGTGGGGTTTGGGTTTGGGTTTGGTTTTGGTTTTGGTTTTTGCTTTGTTCCAGCTGTGAAATGGGAGAAGAGAACTTGGTTGAGGAAGAAAAAGCAGGAGGGTCGTGGCATCTATTTGGCATGATTTAAGCACAATGAACTAGGGCTGTGAACTTTGGGGGATGGCTCAGCTTAGGATGGGGTTGGTTGGACTCGATGGTCTTTCAAGGTCTTTTCCAACCTTGTGATTCTGTGAACTTCTAGAAGGGTGGAAGGCCAGAGCCAGAATATTCAGCCTTCTTCTCTCTCACTGGCAGTTCAGCCACGTGGGATGCTACATAATGCAGCTGTACACACTCTGACATCTGACTGTTAATAACTTCTGCCCTCTTTGGTTGCCTCCAGAAGCCATATCAGCATCTCTGAGGGAAAGGAGAGCAGTGAGTGTAGCTGGGCTGCCCCAGATCTCTGCAGGGCTCGTTATCTCTCCATGCCAAACTTTTACTAGAGCTGACTTCTTTTGCAAGATAACTTCTCTGTAATACCATTGTCAGCATTGTTAGGTGAACAACAACAACAACAACAACAAGAGAGCATGATAAAAGTATAATTCTTTGGAAACCTGACATTTCAATAGCTGCCATTTGGTGGTAAAAGGTTCTGGTGAGTTTAGAATTATTCTAATTATGCAAAATAAAATTAACAACAACAACAACAACAACAAAAAGGAACAACACAAATAAATACTGGATTTTAAAGACCTTCTCATGTGTTATCTGTAACTGGTGGGAGAGGTGCCTCAGTGCTTGATAGAGGACCACCTCTGAGCCACCACACCCTCTACCAGGTTTGGATCCAAAGCTCAGAGATGTCGAGGGGAAGGAGGTTCTTCCCTTGACTTCACCGGGCTTTCCAATCAGGTCCTGTTCTTAGAGGTTGTTTAAAGAAGATGTGGGAAACAGAGTAACATCCCACCTGCTCTTCCTGACTTCCCTCAGAGTTTTGGGGAAGTTAGTCCTTCATTTGCCTCAGAAGAGCAGCTGATTGCAGTGACTGCATCTCAGAAGTGCTCGTTGGTGTGACCCAGCAGCTGTATCTAAAGGATCAGGGTAGAGTGGATTATCCTGTTGGCCCCACCTGCATCCTAAAGGACTTCTTCAAACTTTCCCAGTACCCCTTTCCTATTCCATTTGGGTAACAGTCAGGTGAGGTCAAAATGCTTTGAGCACTAGAAACTTGCCAAGAAGGAAAGAAAAAAAGAAATAATAAAGAAAAAAAAGCACCATGAGGAGCTGACTCTTGGACTGCAGCAAGGGAATAGTGATAACAGGGGGCTGAAGAGAGAGCCCAGGCTGGTTCAGCCAGAGTCCTTCCTCTGGAGAAAGCTTGTGCTGTAAGATGAAGTTTGGTCACTGTTCCTAATCTCCCACTTCTGGACAATTCTGAATCATGCTTGGAAACTGGCAGAGACCCTTTGCTGGATGCTCAGCTGGGTGTGAAAAGACCCCAGCCCAGCGCAGTGTTGGCCAACAGGGATGGTAACATCTCCATCACTGCTGGAGACATGAGGTATGGCAGGAAATGACCTTTTTGGGCACACCTTGCAAAAGCCACCAGCAAGGGAAACTCTGTGCAGTGACAAAACCTCCCTGGTCTCTCTCTCTCCTGAAGGAAGGAGGCATTTCCTGGGGCTCCTCCCATTGGAGGCAATGCAATAACTTCCCTTGTCTGAGCATCTCTAAGCAAACTCAATCACTTTGGTTGAAGTTATGTCTTGTTTATACCAGCTAAGTGTCTGACCCAGTGTGCATAGGCATGTGTGTGACCAAAGCACAAAGAATAGGGAAGTTCAGAAGATGTTCAGAGGGAGGTCATCCACAGACAATCCCTTTGATTTTATCCAGCAGATTTTTCCTTTGGATCTCATGAAGGTAGGTGAGTCTGGTTGTATCCAGCAGCTTGTGCTTCTGGGTGATACAGGCAGACTGTTGGTCATAGAATCATAGAGTGGGCTGGGTTGGGAGGGAGCCCAAGGGTCCCAGAGCTCCAACCCCCTGCCACAGGCAGGGCCACCAACCTCCAGGCCTGGAGCTACACAAGGTTGGAAGAAGCAGCTGGATATATTCAAAAGACACCAGCTTTTCATTGATCAAAGTTTTTAGGGCTGGGGGACACCCTCCAAGACCCCAAAATATCAGGAAGGGCTTTCTCTGTTCCCAGAAATTCTGGGTTACTGGTGTGTGGAGTCAGAGAATCCCAGCCTGGTCTGGGTTGGGAGGGAGCCCAAGGGTCCCAGAGCTCCAACCCCCTGCCACAGGCAGGGCCACCAACCTCCAGGCCTGGAGCTCCACAAGGTTGCCCAGGGCCCCAGCCAACCTGGCCTTCAACACCCCCAGACACAGGGGCACCCACCCCCTCTCTGGGCAGCCCCTGCCAGCCCCTCACCACTCTCTCTGCACAGAACTTCCCCCTAAGATCTAATCTAAATCTTCCCTCTGTCTTTCTCCTCATGAAGGTTTGGATGAGTGAAAGGCAGGAAATTCAGAGAGAAGGGAGGGCTGAGCTAGCTAGGCTCTGGACTGGTTTTAGTCACACACAAGCACACACAGGCACACATACCCAAGATCTGCAAACCTCCTGCCTTGCCTCAGCACACTTGGTGGGCCCCTCTGCACTGCTGCCTCTGGAAGAACAAAAAACATTGCACATTCTGATAGCTGCATTTTCCATCCTAAAATTGCACAGGTTTCTGGCTTGCTTCCTGGAACTCAGGTCAGGGAAAGGAGAAGAAGAGTTTTCTACCTGCATGCAGCAACCATGAGCTGGGAATTAAGGACCAGGGAACCCTGCCCACCCCAAGTAGAGCATTGTGCCAAGGAGGCTGGGGTTGTCCAAGGAAAGAACATGCTGCTGGTTGTACCCAGCTGTCCACGTTGAGCGTTTGTCTGCAGGAACAGGCAGCTGTGACCCCCCCACCCCAAGGGGTCTTGATCAATGGTGTGTGTGTGTGTGTTTTACCAGGAAGACTTTACAGGCAAAGAGCAAGCCAAGCTGAAGAAGCTGATGCCCAGGGTGGCTTGTACCCTCGCAAGAAGATGGCACTGTACACTCCTCACAAGCTTCTTGCTTTACTGGGTGAGACTCCTGTCCTCCTTGGATGCCCATGCTCTCCAAGGGGTCCAAGGGCCATGTGTTGCTTGGCAACCCTTCCCACACCAACTCACAGTACCTCTGTTGCTCAGCAGGTCCCAAGGCCTGCAGGTCTGCATAGCCCTGCCTCCATTAACACCAGGGAGACTTAGACCACCTGAGTCCATGAGTCTGATCCACCACTGGCCACATTTGGGGCTCACTTGTTTTTTTCCCCCCCATGTAACTTCACCTCTCGTTCCATGGAACAGAGAAACTGTCTGGAAACCCTTGGCATCCCATGTGTGGCCTGATATCCTTTTGCCCACTAAATGCTCTCCAGGAACCTTTTTCATCCTTTTGCTTCTTTTTCTTTCCCCCCTCTCCCCTCTCTTTACATAACCGTCTCTCTTTCTTCTTCAACAAGTACTGTGGGTTTGTCTCCATCGTAAAGCCCAGAGCCGTTCAGGTACTCCTCCTCTTTGTTGTACTGCTCTGGTCCAGAAGAAGGCATGGAGTTTTCAGAAATTGAGCCATTTTTTACATAACCTGGCAAATTTCGGTGTCCGTTGAGGGTCCCTGGTATAAGTCTTGTATTGAGATGGAGGGCAAGTGCCCCTCTTGTGGCTACATTTGTGATGCTGGTGTGGGAAACCATTGGTCCATAACTGTAGGTTGTGCTCCCACTTCGTGCTTTCCTTTTAAAGTCAAGTGCTAATGTCCACCTGCTCCATGACTTCTTTATTTCTGCTTGGACCTGAGAGGTAAGGGGAGAGAAAAACCATCAGTGGGAGGAGAGAGGGACAGAGAGTACCAGAAGGAGGTAGTATCCACAGGCAGGATGGGTGACAAGCTCTCTGGGAGTGAAATTGGGATGAGCAGTAAATTCACATTGAACCTGCCCTTTCCAAATGAAGTTTTGACATTGGGAAGCCTTGAGATCTGACTGAAAACATGGGTTAACTCTGTCCCAGGATTAAGGTATCATGAGCAGCACTCAGGAGCGAGTCTTCTCCATGTACCGTGAGCATCAAGTATAAGTGGGATGAAACATTGAATAGAAGTGGGATGAACCTTTGGAGGTGCCTGAGTTTCTAGTAATTTCCTCCAGAAAGGAGTTAGCTGACTACTTTAGACTGAGTGTCCCACTTTTAGAAGGCTAAAGCAAGGATGAGATCAATTCCCCTTATGGTATGGATTTCATCTTGGTTGTGTGCTGAGGTGTCTAAGCAGCATGTTTGTAGCTGTGTTTTCCTGAGGCCACACTAGCCTTATGGTGGGCCAAGAATTTACCTCTGCTCTATCCTGGTGTGCATCCACTGACCATCTAGTTCCTTAGAGGGAATTAATGGTAAAAAAAGACATTAAAGCATATAACTCTGGAAATAAAAAAAAAAAAAAGGTCTGGACAATCAAAAGAGCTTGCTGGTTAGGCAGCTACTTTATCAATCCACAGATCTGGAATTCTGCCATGGGAATTTTTCTACTAGGAAAAGAAAAACCCACCTTTTCACCTTTTTTTTTTCTCTGTTAGCTATTTCCAGTAGCTCTTTCATTGGTGGCATCATGACCTGGATGCCTTACATGACCAAAACCAAGGGTATGAACTTTCTATCTGGACTCAAAAATCTTTGACTGAGTTCAAAATAGGGTTATGTCTCAGGAATAAGTGGGGATACACTGATGTGCACCCCTCTCAGGCAGTTGGACTAGATGAACCTTGTAGGTTCTTTCCAATGGAAAATAGCCTATCCTATCCTATCCTATGCTATCTCATTTATCTTACCATTAGTGGGTGTTGTACGTGGTGACATGGTCTAGTGTTGGACCTAGTAGGGCTGGATAGATGGTTGGACTCAATGACCTTGAAGGTCTTTTCCAACTGAAACCATTCTATGAGCTGTGTGTGGAACTAACCCAACAAAAGAGGGAAATAAGAAGCTGGTGACTTACCTCTCCATTGCAAAAACAGTATATGATGGCAACAAAAAATCCCTAGAAGGAAGAAGAAACGACACATGAATGGTGTCCCTGTGTTCCTCTGACATCAATGACATTCATAGTATGCTGTATACAGTGGGCATAAGGAACCTGGCATTGTTCAGTAGCATGAGAGACATGAACACAGCCATTTCCCTGCAGACTACTGACAAAACAGACTGTATAAGCTCTCTGGCTCATGGTTTAACTAACAAACAGGCCTGTTTTCACCTCCACATCTTTTTCAAAGGTTCTGCAATGGTGATGGGTGGCTGGGAAGGTGGTGGGGTCTCCCTCAACAGAGGTGTTTATGTACATATTGGATAAAGATTCCCAGTGTTTTACCTGTAGCTGGTTATGTTGCTGGATGGAAGGGTGAAAGATGTTTCTGATGGGACTTTTCCAGCTCTGAGTGCAAGTAGAGCAGCCCATGTGAGGGACAGTACTGGCTGAGTGGGATCAGTGAAGGAATTTGGATGTGAGCAAACCATCCACATCTTTTTTTTTTTTTCTTCCCAGCCATTTACCCAGGTCTTGGTGAGGTCTCCCACTGTTTTATCCCATCTGCATCCAGCAGGAATTGGGAACACATGAATGTGAACTTGGTCCTCACCTCCCTTAGCTTCTATAAACTCTGGGCAGACCCACCATCCACCTTTTGTCATCTACACTGCTCAGCCACGATGACAGACAGCAGCAGTTAATCTCTCAGTGAAGGCTATCAAACACTGCTCTCTTGTAGACAGTTGCATATTCTCTCTGCTGTGTCTTCCAGAGGACCAGTCCTGTAGCTGAACCTGCCTTTCACCCAAACCTAGAACTGAGGAATCCATTCACAGAACTGAAAGACAACTTGGGGTAAGCAAATTGGAAGCTAACATGAAACAACAAGTCTCTGTGGATCTCTACCAGCTCATGTCTAGCCTGGATCTGAAGAGCTTTATTTTGTGGGGCAAGTTATCTTTCAACAGGAACATTTCTTTTTTTGGACACACTGTGCCTTTATTCATTATGTTTTGTAAACATGAAGCATACTGGATGCTAAAAGTACTGCCCAATCACCTTGTGAGTGAAATCTGCTGTATTGTATAAACAGCCCTGCTTCCAAAGACAACACCTTGCACTCTCATTTCCCTCCTGTCACTGCTGAAATCCTCACAGTTTCCCCCCTCCCCACCACCCCCACCACCAGTTTAAGAGTTGCAATACCTGGAAAGAGTTGAACAGCATTTCATAGTGCATTTGAACTTGCCAAAGAATCCCTGACACGTCTGTGTATGGCATAGCCATGAAAACAATATAGTGAACGCCAAACAGAGGCATAAGGACAAGGGTAGATTTCAGCAGCTTCCTGCAGCAAGAAGGAAAAGAGAAAGACACAGAGGAAATTAGTGGGTGGAATGAGTGTCCCAGTCAGGCTTGTCCACCTTGGAGACAATCTGTATGTAATTTTTCTTGCTCACCTCTCCCCTTGGTCCTGTGCAACCTGGTGTTGCTTTGAGGAGGGAGGGTTGGACTACATGACCTCCAGAGGTCCCTTCCAACCTCAACCATTCTGTGATTCTGCTTGATTATTGAGGCAAGACACAAAGGTCTTCCCTGGGTTAGTGCCTTCTGTGCAACCTGCAGGGCTGGTGGAGAGGGAAATGCATCTAGGAGCAGAATTGTTCTAGACATGGAGGGGAAGAGGACTGTGCACTTATGGGGTGAGCAGAAGATGAAGACTCTTAGGAGGTGCTTTGGACTTCAGGATCAACTGGAAAGCTCCTATTTCAAGAAGCTCCATCTCAGCATAACACCAATGTAGGGGGCTGGGGGGAGATACAATACAACCCCAAGTACTTGGCCGACTTTGCTCCTGAGGGAACCAGCCTTGCCTGGAAGTGATGCTAATTGCAGGATTAAACCTTCTGCCAAGTGTTACAGCAAGTGACCAAGTGCAGGCAATTATGGAGAAGGGCAGACATCACTACCAGAAAGAGCTGGTACCTCCTCTGTCCAGCAACTGGAAACCACTGAGGGAATTTAACACATTAAAAGGAGAAGGCCCCATCCAAACCATAATTAATAGCAAGCTCCAGCCAGTGAGGAATAAACAAATAGATAAATCAGAGCCCTGACAGGGAAGCAAAGCAAAATGGAGAGGTGTTTTCCTGCCAAATTTCATTCCTGCTTCAAATGAAACGTCTTGTGTCTGGAGAGCGAGATGGTAGCAATGAGCTCATGGTTTGCTGCCCAAATCATTCTGCCCTCCCTGCTCTGCATGTGTCATGCTGGTCAGTCCAGCTCAGGAGATTATGAGAAGCCTCAGGAGCTCTCAAGCAGCTGAAGGTGCTTCAGCAGTCTGCTTTTTCTGCCCAGTTTTCACCATGCTACAAATACCCTAAATTATCAAGAGAGAAGAGCTGGCAGAACAAAGGAAAACAAACAAGGAAAGGCCAGATTTCCAGCAAAGAGTCAGGAATCTTGTTTGCATTTCAGCATAAGTGCTGGAACACCCGCTGAAGGGCAGATTGAACAAATAGACCAAGTTTTACAAAGCACAGGAGGGAAATAAATAAGTTGGTACAAGGTTTAGGGGTTTCAACAGCATGAACCGTGCTTTCCTTTTCGTGCTCTTGGTTCAAGGCCAGCTCAGCCACTTCCAAACTGCCTGAAGAGCCTGAATTCCTCCCTTTAACCTATGAGGCAGGTCCCCCTCAGGTTGGATTCGGTGGGATTCTGCTTAAACAGGCTTGGAAAGCGCTGTTTTTCTCACTTCATTTTAGGTGTCTACGGTATGAACTAGTCACAAGGAGGTGAAACAGAATCTTTGGCATCTCCCAAGAAGTGGAGAGGGCATGTGACTCACCTGTACTGTTGTCTTGAGTCACACCTCCCTGCATTCGTCTCCCGTAGCTTGGTTGCTAGGACTCTGATAATGTTGATAAAAAGAATAAAGTTTACCTGGAAGAGGTGGGGAAAGAAACAAAACAATGAAGGGAAGATAAATGTTAAAAAATAAGAGAGAGATCCAGCCAGGGAGAGTGTTGTTTAGTCAAGAGGAGCTGAGGGGCTGTGGAACACGGCGACCTGACGATGCTGTGGATGAAGCTCCTCCTGGGAGAGCTTTGTCCTGTGGAAGAGGTGAGCTCCACAGGGAAGACCCAGGGTTTTGGGGGATCTGGGTCAACTGTGTTTAACCTGAATGGTTGAGAGTGGGGAAGGAAATGGCTTTCTCTGAGAGGGCGTGGACATCTCACATGGAATCACCTACAGGTGAGCTAGCCAGATGACATCAATACATAAGGCAGTGCTTACCAGGCATCTTGAGGTATGAACTACTGACAACTCTCAATATCCTTCACATCATCTCTCTTTAGAACTCCATACAGTGATATGGGGCATTTTCATAAACCTCACAAAGCTAGTCATGGGTGCAGGGAGCAGAGTGAAATTACCTTGCATTTGTCTTTTGCAGCCCACTCAAGATTAAGATCTCCTCAGGCTCTGAGAAGCATTGCTAGGAAGCCTTTCCATATTTCCATGTGCAAAAGGGAAGAAGAAGGAGAAAACAGCACTATGACAAAGACACAGAGTCCACCTAACTAGGGATGACAGATCAGGAATGCAGAAGGGCAAAATAACCATAAAACTTCTGTTGCATGTATACTGATAACTTTCCCTCTGGAGGTGTGTATAGTATGGATGAGATAAGGACAGTAAGGAAGTAATATCTGCTTCCTATCCATGGAGCCATATCTATGAACCTATCTTGTGGCCATCTGTTCAACCAAGATAATCTAGTCCTGCACAAATGTGCTGATGGGAACCCACCCAGAAAAAGGTAATGGCAGCACCTCATGGCTATGCTGCACCTTAACTGAGGAGGAAAATGGGGAGATATTCAAGGTATTGCTGGCTTTTTGGAAAAAAACCCACATTTATTTCATTGGGGTGGGGATTATACCTGCTGCTCCTCCAAATAAACCCATTCTTGAGACTACAGCAAGACCACAAGTGAAACCATTGTGTAACTGTCTACACTGGGCAAATCCACACTGATGCCCATGGGTTTCTCTGGAGGCTTGCAGCAGTCATTTGACTTCTCAGATGCCAGTATAGCATCCCATCTGGAGTCCTGTGTCCAGAGCTGGGGCCCCAACCCAAGGAAGATGTGGGGCTGTTGGAGAGGGGTAAGAGGAGCCCCGGGGATGCTGAGAGGGCTGGAGCAGCTCCCCTGCGGAGAGAGGCTGAGGGAGCTGGGCTGGCTCAGCCTGGAGAAGAGAAGGCTGCTTCTGGGGGGACCTCATTGCAGCCTGCCCGTCCCTGAAGGGACCCGAGGAGCAGGAGGGGAATCAGCTCTTGGGAAGGGCAGAGCCTGGCAGGACAAGGGGGCTGGAGTGAAGCTGGAGGAGGGAAGGGGGAGAGGAGAGCTTGGGGGGAAGTTCTTTGCAGAGAGAGTGGGGAGGGGCTGGCAGGGGCTGCCCAGAGAGGGGGTGGGTGCCCCTGTGTCTGGGGGTGTTGAAGGCCAGGTTGGCTGGGGCCCTGGGCAACCTTGTGTAGCTCCAGGCCTGGAGGTTGGTGGCCCTGCCTGTGGCAGGGGGTTGGAGCTCTGGGACCCTTGGGCTCCCTCCCAACCCAGCCCAGTCTATGATTCTATGATTTCAAGGAGAAAAGTTACCATGCCACACACAGGCTCACAGTTTTACGCCAGAAGGGATCATGGTGAACCTCTAGCTTGATCTCCTGCAGAATGCACTCCATAAGACCTCCTTGTATTCATTTCTGTTTGAACTAGAGCAGATCTGAGCTTCAGTGTTTCCATGACGGAGATCCTACCACAACCATTGCTAAGTCGTTCCAACGGTTAATTATCCTCACTGTTAAAACAAGTAGTTCCCTGAGCCACTGAAGGAGCACGGCCTGGTTTGCTATGGCTTTGTCTTCTGTGGTTGGATTCCTTCTCCTTTAACGAGGTGCAAGCTCATTTTGAACAGCTTTCCTCTGTGTTAAAAAGGAGGTAAGGTTGTAAGACGTCGTTTTCCTTGAAGGGGCATTAGTAGAACTTCTCTCCTGTATCTATTTGACTGTTTTCATTAGGTTTGTGGGAATTCTAACATCCATGCAACCCCATTCCCTTAGTTACATTTGGTTGGAATTTACTGACTGGCACGAAAGTTATAAGGGAGGGATGGATGGATAGGCTGACAGGCAGAGAAGCACATATCCTAGGGGCATGTAATTCATTTGCACTGGAAACCAGTCTGAAAGGGAAGAAAAAAAGAAAACCCAGGAGGTTTTGTTTCTCACAGGAGTTTTTCTAGCTTCAAAGACTCAAAAGCAGAACCTTGTTCTGCATTTGTTGGTTAAATTCTGGAGCAGAATCTGACTGGAGGCCTGTGACTAGTGGTGTTCCCCAGGGCTCAGTGTTGGGCCCAGTCCTGTTTAACATCTTCATTGAGACCTTGATGAGGGGACAGCATCCACCCTCAGCAAGTGTCTGATGATCCAGAGCTGGGAGGAGTGGGGGACACCCAGGACACTGCGCTGCCACCCAGAGAGACCTGGCCAGGCTGGAGAGCTGGGCAGGGAGAGACCAGAGGAGGTTCAACAAGAGCAAGGGGAGAGTCTGGCCCCTGGGAAGGAAGAACTGCTGGGATCAGGACAGGCTGGGGGGAGCTGCTGGAGAGGAGCTCTGTGGAGAAGGACCTGGGAGTGCTGGGGGGGACAGGGTGGCCATGAGCCAGCAGTGTGTCCTGGGGCTGAGACAATGGGATCCTGGGGGCATCAGGAGGAGTGTGGGCAGCAGGTCCCAGGAGGGGATCCTCCCCCTCTGCTCTGCCCTGCTCAGGCCCCAGCTGGAGTGTTGTGTCCAGCTCTGGGCTCCCTGGGATCAACCAGCCAGGGATCTCCTGGAGAGAGTCCAGAGGAGGCTCTGGAGATGCTGAAGGGCCTGGAGCATCTCCCCTGGGAGGAAAGGCTGAGGGAGCTGGGGCTGTTCAGCCTGGAGAAGAGAAGACTAAGGGGGAACCTAATTAATGTTTATAATTATCTTAAGCAGGGGATGCAGGGGGAATCAGCCAGCCCCTTTTCAGTGTCTGTGGGGACAGGCCAAGGGGCGCTGGGCTCAAGTTGGAGCCCAGGAAGTTCTGCACCAACGTGGGGAAGAACTTTTCCCCAGTGAGGGTGAGGGAGCCCTGGGCCAGGCTGCCCAGGGGGTGTGGAGTCTCCTTCACTGGAGAGATTCAAGACCCATCTGGACGCCTGAGTGATATGTCCTAGGGACCCTGCTTTGGCAGGGGGTTGGACCCCATGATCTCTGGAGGTCCCTTCCAGCCCCTGGGATTCTGTGATTCTGTGAAATTGAAGATGTCCAACCGTACCACGCTCAGGAGGGTAACTCCTCTGACTTCCTAGAGCATGTGCTAGGTCTTCAAAAGAAAAGCAGACAACTGGATAGCATCAAAGTGAACAGCAAGAGTGTGGAGGGTTTTTAAGCCCCTCAGCCTCCAAATTCTCTGCAAGCACATCCAGAAAACACACAACTTTAGCCCAGCAACGTATGACCAGGCAGTGTGGGAACTGAAAAGGCAGCCAAGTGAACAATATGAACCCACAGAAATGAAACAGAAACAACCCACAGAATATTTTTGCATGATAAATAGCTGCATTTGCAAATAGCCAGGGTACAAGCACAGCAGAGCCTCATTGAGAAACATTATTTTTACAAGGATGAGCCTCAATTGAGCTCTTTCTCCTCTGCTAATTGGGCTTTAAATTAAATGCAGTGGGGTTGCTGGCATTCATCTAGTTGAACTATCTGAACTTTCTTCTCTGTCCTACTATTTTGTTTCCAACGACCACGACATGGGCTTGGTGATTCGTTTCTTCCAAGGTGCAGAACTAATTGCCAGAGCCAGGAGGCTAAGTTCCACTGAAAGGAAATTCTGATGAAGAAAAAAAGCCCTCCAAGTCCAAAGAAGCTCACCTATTGCACCTATTGCATGTATGACCTCCTCCTGTTTATATGCAGATGGTCTAATTTTCTTCTCACCCCCACCAATCACCTTCCAAAGCCTCCTGGTTTGTGAATCAGAAGAGAGCTTGATGCAAAACCTTCTGAAGAACATAGAGAGATCCTCACTGGGTCCACTCAGCTACTCTTGGATGAATGTTATGGGGGACTAGCATGTGTGGGAGTGGAAAAGCCCTATTGTGTACGCTCACCTAACCCTCAGAAGATGGGAGTAATGGGGAACCACAGAAAAAGACAGAGGAAAGAGGGTAATTAATGAAAACTGTGGAAGCAGGCTCTCTAGGTAATTAGGACCCTGCTCAAGTACACACATAACTGCCCACCAAATTCCCCTTGTGCAGGTAATCACATCTTGGAAGGAGGACTCAGTCCTGTGCCTGGATAATGTCACTTACATCCTTTCTGTCCCCTTTGGCTAGTGGGTAGGGGCTAAAGTGATCTTCCATCAGTGATTAAGGTGGGATGGTTTAACTTTCATCCCTACCTTTGAGATATCCCAAGCTTTTATCAGTTCAGAAAGACGGTTCTGATACAACCTGATGATACTGAAGGAGAGCCAGGAAAAAGGCTCAGTTCAGCTAAGGAACCCACTAGAGACACCTGGTGAGGACACCTGGTGAGAACACGTTATGCCCCCTGATCTCTCATGGATTGGAAAGATTGGTTTCAGTGTTTGTTTAATGATTTTAGGGTCTTGCCCCATGCCATTTTTCTCTCCTGAAGCTGTTCATAAAGCCCTCTGCCATATTCAGCTATCAAATTTACTGCCAGGTCAACCATAAAGCCCTTAAAGTGGATGTACAGAGACACGACACTAGTAAGGCAGGAGGTGGGTTAATAAGGTGCTTAGACTAGGGCAGCCTGCTCAGCTCTTCACACTGAGCCTGCACACACCAAAGGCACTGCCTCCCACCCCTTGCAACCAGCCAGTACTCACCACAATAGCTGCCAGGATGGGCACCTGAATAATCCATTTTAAATTGCCAGCACTCAAGTCCCAACACCTGAGAAGAGATTGATAACCCGTCAGGAAATCACTAATTACAGAGAGCAACAGACTCAAGTGTCTCATTGGATAAATCCACCCTGGAAGGATGGGTTCCTCCAAAGCCTGGTGTGGTGGAAGGGTCTAATTCTAACCCTGCCTTCAGTGCATACAGATTTGAAATAGACTTTCTGTTGTTAAGCTATTCACAACTGAAACCACTATTAAACACGTTTAAAATCATGCTCTCCAGGTGGCAGGACAGCTTTTTCCACAGGCATCAAGATAAGTTTCTTCTGGACAGTAACTCACCCTTTTCTACTTCTTCATCTCCTTACCAGGAAAAAAAAACTATGCAAAGAGTAATCCAGCTTTCAGGAAAACAAGACAGAGGCTGAGATGGTGTGTCACAGTCAGAGAATTACAAGGTTGGAAAAGACCTTTAAGATCACAGAATCATAGACTGGGCTGGGTTGGGAGGGAGCCCAAGGGTCCCAGAGCTCCAACCCCCTGCCACAGGCAGGGCCACCAACCTCCAGGCCTGGAGCTACACAAGGTTGCCCAGGGCCCCAGCCAACCTGGCCTTCAACACCCCCAGGGACGGGGCACCCACCCCCTCTCTGGGCAGCCCCTTTCAGCCCCTCACCACTCTCTCTGCAAAGAACTTCCCCCCAAGCTCTCCTCTCCCCCTTCCCTCCTCCAGCTTCACTCCAGCCCCCTTGTCCTGCCAGGCTCTGCCCTTCCCAAGAGCTGATTCCCCTCCTGCTCCTCGGGTCCCTTCAGGGACGGGCAGGCTGCAATGAGGTCCCCCCAGAAGCAGCCTTCTCTTCTCCAGGCTGAGCCAGCCCAGCTCCCTCAGCCTCTCTCCACAGGGGAGCTGCTCCAGCCCTCTCAGCATCTCCGGGGCTCCTCTGACCCCTCTCCAACAGCCCCACATCTTCCTTGGGTTGGGGCCCCAGCTCTGGACACAGGACTCCAGCTGGGGCCAGCAGAGAGGGACAATCACCTCCTTGTCCCTGCTGCCACCCCTCTGCTGATGGAGCCCAGGATACCATTGGCCTTCCTTCAAGTCCAACCGTCCCTGTCCTGTGCTGCCCCAGCTCCCTGAGCACCTCATCTCCCCTCTGTTCAACACCCCCAGGGCTGGGGACTCAGCCCCCTCCCTGGGCAGCCTGTGCCACAGCCCCCCAGCTCTGCCAGGGAAGAACTTTGCCCTCCCAGCTGAGCTGAGCCTGCCCTGGCCCAGCTTGAGCCCATTGCCCCTCCTCCCAGCTCCTGGCCCCTGGCTGAAGAGACCAGCGCCCACCTCCCTGCACCCTCCTGCCAGGGCAGGGCAGGGCAGGGCAGGGGGGAGAAGGGCTCCCCTCAGCCTCCTCTGCTCCAGCCTCAACACCCCCAGCTCCCTCAGCAGCTCCTCAGAGGATTGTAGCATCACCCCTGAGAATAAACCTGCACAACTCTGCATGGGGACAGGTGCTGTCTGGACACCTGGTGATGGGAACAAATCTGTGGTCTTACATTCAGTTCCTGTGCTTCTTCCAGCTGTGCCCTTGCAGCAAGACCCAGCCATGCCATACAAATGTCTTTACCTTCTTTTCATCTTCAGCCCTTTATCCAAGTGAGGGCTGGAAGGGCACACTGTTGGTGGTGTTACATGTTGGGCTACAGCCCTCTGTCTGCCAAGAAGGGGCTGAACACTATTTCCTCCCAGGCATTCCCAGCAGCCATTGAATAAGGTCACTCTGTGTTAATTACTCTGTCTGAACCCTCTCCAACCACGGAGAGAGAAGTGCCACAGGCTTTTCTTTATCTACACCAGACAGCCCCCACATGACAGCTGTAGTTTTCATTTCATGGGCCAAATTCTGCCCAGGCAGCTAGTCAAGGAAAGCGAGAAGCTGGAGCAGAGAAACCACCAGTGCTGACTGAAGGGTTCTGTGGAGTCCATGCCAATGCAGATGTGTCACACTCCAGTAGCTGTGCTCCTCCTTCCTCCCAAGCCTGGAGCTGAAATCCCATTTGGAGAGCAGTGTCTTCCCAGGCAAAACCATCTGAAAGGTTGCCCAGGGACCCTCACACTATTGCTGGTAGGTTGGGGGTAGGTGAAACCTGTTGCATGACCAAGCACCTGTGTTACTGGGGGAATATGTGATTGTTTTGGAGCTTGAAGATTGGATTAGACGTTGGGAAGAAGTTCTTTACTGTGAGGGTGGTGAGACCCTGGCCCAGGTTGCCCAGAGAGGTGGGGGAAGCCCCATCCCTGGAGATATTTGGGGTCAGGGTGGATGGGGCTCTGAGCGCCCTGCTCTAGTGAAGGTGTCCCTGCTCACTGAAGGGGGGTTGGAGTAGATGGCATGTGAAGGTCCCTTCCAACCTAATGCATTCTCTGACTTGGTGATGCTATGGATCTTTCATTCATCATTCTGTAAGGACTTGAGGCCGTGAGGTTGCATGTGTAGCACCAAAGCAACAGCTGATCCAACATGACATTTCTGACAGTAGACAGAAACTGATCTGTAACATGGAACAGGCAACCAGCTAGTTATATTTTTTTCTAGAATATTCTTCCAACAATCTACAGTTCAGGATGGCCTCTTGAGCCACAACAATACTGAGCATTTAATCCTGTTGAAGGAATTTGGGCAACCTGGTCTAGGGAAGGGTGTCCCTGCCCATGGCAGTGGGGTTGGAACTAGATGATCTTTAAAGGTCCCTTCCAACCCAAACCATTCTATGATTCTATGATTTTTATGGTTCCTATGAATTTATCTTCCACAAAACTGTGCAAATGCTTTTCAAACCTAATGTCTTGCTGGCATCCACACCTCCTGCAGTGAGGACTTACACTTCCACCACCTCATCAGCTCTGAATAACCTCCTTGGACTATGCTGAACCTGTTATCTCCCAACTTTATCCCCACTGGATCAGGATTTTAAAGATCCTGGTCCTGTCCCTGCCTAGTTCTGAGCAGTCCTCTTGAGTCCTAGGGATAACAGCTGCAGGTGTCCATATTTATCAACTTCTGTAGAACCAAAGGAATGCTAGGAAAGTTGCACCCACCTTCCCCTCCCTTGCCACCCTTACCCTTCCCAAAGTTTGGTAACTCCATAGCAGAAGTGACTTCTGGGGTTGGTTTGTTATTTTTTGGTTCCTTTTTCCCTTTGGGATTCACCCACAAAATAAACCATTGCCAAAAGCCCCATAAAAAGCATCACATAGAAAAAAGGAGGAAAGGAAAACCCCATGAAACTTACTCTGTGTCAGCTAGAATGGCTCTGACGCTGGCCCACGCTGTAACAAATACAGCAGGGAGTCCTGCAAGACAAGAACACAGGTCAAACTGGGTGAGTAGGGGGACTGGTGGGCTTCCTTACCATAAGCCCAGGCAGAGTGGGGCTTATGGGAAGGTGGAAGAAGCAGTTTTAAAATATGGAAGCATAATTGAGACTAGGAAAGCCTGGTCTTGGTCTCACATCTCTTCTGTAGGCCACATGGTACACCAGTGGCAGGGAGTATTCTCTGGAAGATGTGCCATGGTATGGACATGCCCACCCTACTGAACCCTCCTGGGTTTCCAAGCAGAGCAGGTTGCTTTCCCAAGCTGCTGGCCAGGAGTGGTCCCAGCTTAAAGTACATCCTGGGGAGATGCTCAGGTCTGGGCTGGAGATGGGTCATGGACTTGGCAAGATAAATCCTCCAGTCCCCATGCCTGTCCTCTAGCAAGAATGACTTTCTAGAGACACAGCCTGTTGTGCTTGAGCCTGGATTGCTGATCCCTTCTCTAGACAACTGATTGAGCTTGAAGCACAGAAGGGTTCCCTGCACCACACCTTTCCCAAGACATTTGTTCCCTGACATCAGGAAAAGGTGGATCTGGAGTCAGGCACAGACCATACCACCAAGCACAGGGTTGGATGGGTTAGAAAAGATGAGAGACTTGCTGCAGGAAGCAGAGAAATGCTTGAATTTAGGGGAAGATTTGCAAAATACCCTAGGCCAAAGGTTTGCTCCCAAATGAACCGTTCCCATTTCAGCCCAGTTACACTGGGCATCATCTTTAAAAAAAATAAAATAAAAAAAAAAGGTGAAAGAATCCCCAATATCAAAATGCAACCTTCTATTTATTTTTACTTTTAGGGTCCAGTTCTACTTTATTTGTACAACTGAGTCCCCTACTGGCTTCCCTTAAAAGGCAGGATCAAATCCACAGTAGCCTCCACAAATTCCAGAAGAATAACCCCTTTCAGGTTTAAAAAAAAAATTTAAAAAAATAAAAATTAAATAATTAAAGAAAGGAAAAAAAATAAATAAAGGCAACGACTGTAAAGATGCTGTTCACAGCCTAAGCTCACTGGGGCTCAGCATGCCTAAGCACACGCTTAACTTTCAGCATGCACTTAAGTCTCATTAGAGTGCTTAAAGGCTTTCCTGACCACGGATGCTTTCCTGAGCTGGGGGGTGTGGAGCAGGGATGCTTGTTACATACACACAGGGCTGTTATCTTGGCTGGGACCTTGGAATGCCGTGGCAATCGAAGAAAGCAGGAATAATTCAACACAGGAGCTTGCTCAGGACCTGTGGAGCAGCACTGCCTACAAAGATACATTTATAAGGACTGCAGCCTGCTCTACAATCCCCTGTGATGGCTGGAAAGAAAATACTTAACCTATTGCACCAGGAACCTGTGAGGGGGTTGAAGCTGAGGGCTTGTGGAAGGTGATGATTTCTTGGACCAAGCACCATCTAGTTCCTCCTCTCTCTTAATCAACGATCTATGAAAAGATATGTGCTTGCTCTGAGCTCCTGGCTGAGGTAGCAAAGCCTTAGATGCATAAAATGCTGTGATAGTCCAGTTTATATCAGCCAAGAGACTGGCCATGTTGGGAGGTTCAGATGCCTGTGAGATGCTGGATGTTCACCCACTATTGTGAAGGTCTAAGCTTGATAGAGAGGGATTTTTTTTCAGAGGTTCTAGATGCCTTTGACATGTACTTGTTCCTCCCTAGCCTGTCCTGTACTTCAGAATAAAACCCCACTGTTCCCCTTCATGCTAATCCTGGGCTGGGTTCAAGCTTCCTAGCAACATTAAAATATACAGGAGAAAATAATTAT